>JAGXOD010000048.1:1345000-1462500 GCA_020368025.1 Brachyhypopomus occidentalis
GGAGTTTAATCAAAGTGCTTTTTTATGCATTTGTGCCGGTCCTGCTGAGGAGAGCCATACTACATTCCAACTGGAATGGAATTTCAGATCATCGTACTTCTCCTCTGGGGGAAAAAAGGAGCTCTCTAGGTGTTGCAGATATTTGAGAGCTTTCGAACACCCACATCGTTACAGATTTTAATTTAAATTTCAATTTTCATTTCTCTGGCAAGAGAACTCTCTTGAATTTCACATTTATTTGTGTCCAGCCTGATAAGTGAACAGTGCTGTTGTAAATTCAGCAATGAAGGTGTGATCATGAGTTCTTCAGTACTGGGGATCGTGTTGTGTATCGAGCCAGGGTTATTTCATTGAAAAAAGTGTTACATGGAGACAAATATAAAAGACATTTGGTGTATGTGCGGTGGCTGGTTACTTGGTTACGCCATGGTTTGCGTATCATGTCTCTCCCTGCAGGGGGCGCTCTGCGTTCCACGAGCGTGCTGCTGGCGTCTTCCAGGCCCGTGCGGAACAGGTGCGACGTTGTGGGAGTCCGAGCGGCAGGACACGCGGGGAAGGAGGCACCTGCCGCCAGAGACCCAAGAATTAGGTATGAGCACCTGCCACTGGCACAGCTCCCTGAATGAGCGTTGGTGAGCGTGACTGAGCGCTGGTGAGCGTTGGTGAGCGTGACTGAGTGTGACTGAGTGTGACTGAGCGACGGTGAGCGTTGGTGAGCATTGGTGAGCGTGACTGAGCACTGTTGAGCGTGATTGAGTGTTGGTGAGCGTTGGTGAGCGTTGGTGAGCGTGACTGAGCACTGGTGAGCGTGACTGGGTGTTGGTGAGCGTTGGTGAGCGTGACTGAGCATTGGTGAGCGCTGGTGAGTGATCTGAGCGGCTCCACCGTGCTGCCCAAAGCAGCTTGCTGGCTCTCTCTCACACACACACACACACACACACACACACCGTTAAAGTTCTGAGCGGGGTGCAGACACAAAGGGAAAAGCAGACTTGATCTGTGATTTGTTCAACTCTTTTATTTCTACACATTGTGCCATATTCTACCCAGTGAGGGACACGTCCTCTCCCCTCCACAGCGAGGACGCCAGTGCAGCTATGAAGATGATGGTATGTACTGTGCTACAGCTTCACTGCTGTGGAACTTGACAGGTAGTCATAGCAACATACTTGACTGAAGCCCAGTCTTTTCACAGTAGAAAGGAAAAGGATGTGTGTGGCGGATGAGAGAGAAGGGAGAGCAGGGTAGGGGCACGCACATCAAGGGCGCCATGTGGCGGATGAGAGAGCAGGGTAGGGGCAGGCACATCAAGGGCGCCATGTGGCGGATGAGAGAGCAGGGTGGCGGAGGGGCAGGCACATCGCCATGTGGCGGATGAGAGAGCAGGGTAGGGGCAGGCACATCTAGGGCGCCATGTGGCGGATGAGAGAGCAGGGTAGGGGCAGGCACATCAAGGGCGCCATGTGGCGGATGAGAGAGCAGGGTAGGGGCAGGCACATCAAGGGCGCCATGTGGCGGGAGAGAGCAGGGTAGGGGCAGGCACATCACGGGCGCCATGTGGCGGATGAGAGAGCAGGGTAGGGGCAGGCACATCAAGGGCGCCATGTGGCGGATGAGAGAGCAGGGTAGGGGCAGGCACATCAAGGGCGCCATGTGGCGGATGAGAGAGCAGGGTAGGGGCAGGCACATCTAGGGCGCCATGTGGCGGATGAGAGAGCAGGGTAGGGGCAGGCACATCAAGGGCGCCATGTGGCGGATGAGAGAGCAGGGTAGGGGCAGGCACATCAAGGGCGCCATGTGGCGGATGAGAGCAGGGTAGGGGCAGGCACATCAAAGGGCCAGGTGGCGGATGAGAGAGCAGGGTAGGGGGCAGGCACATCAAGGGCGCCATGTGGCGGATGAGAGAGCAGGGTAGGGGCAGGCACATCAAGGGCGCCATGTGGCGGATGAGAGAGCAGGGTAGGGGCAGGCACATCAAGGGCGCCATGTGGCGGATGAGAGAGCAGGGTAGGGGCAGGCACATCACGGGCGCCATGTGGCGGATGAGAGAGCAGGGTGTGGGGCAGGCACATCAAGGGCGCCATGTGGCGGATGAGAGAGCAGGGCCAGGGGCAGGCACATCTAGGGCGCCATGTGGCGGAGAGAGCAGGGTAGGGGCAGGAGGGGCGCCATGTGGCGGATGAGAGAGCAGGGTAGGGGCAGGCACATCTCGGGGCGCCATGTGGCGGATGAGAGAGCAGGGTAGGGGCAGGCACATCAAGGGCGCCATGTGGCGGATGAGAGAGCAGGGTAGGGGCAGGCACATCAAGGGCGCCATGTGGCGGATGAGAGAGCAGGGTAGGGGCAGGCACATCTAGGGCGCCATGTGGCGGATGAGAGAGCAGGGTAGGGGCAGGCACATCTAGGGCGCCATGTGGCGGATGAGAGCAGGGTAGGGGCAGGCACATCAGGGGGCGCCATGTGGCGGATGAGATGCAGGAGAGCAGGGTAGGGGCAGGCAGGCACATCAAGGGCGCCATGTGGCGGATGAGAGAGCAGGGTAGGGGCAGGCACATCAAAGGGCGCCATGTGGCGGATGAGAGAGCAGGGTATGGTCAGGCACATCAAGGGGCGCCGGATGTAGGGGCAGGCACATCGGGCGGATGAGAGCAGGGTAGGGGCAGGCACATCAGGGCGCCATGTGGTGGATGAGAGAGCAGGGTAGGGGCAGGCACATCTAGGGCGCCATGTGGCGGATGAGAGAGCAGGGTAGGGGCAGGCACATCTAGGGCGCCATGTGGCGGATGAGAGAGCAGGGTAGGGGCAGGCACATCTAGGGCGCCATGTGGCGGATGAGAGAGCAGGGTAGGGGCAGGCATCAAAAGGGCGCCATGTGGCGGATGAGAGCAGGGTAGGGGCAGGCACATCACGGGCGCCATGTGGCGGATGAGAGAGCAGGGTAGGGGCAGGCACATCACGGGCGCCATGTGGCGGATGAGAGAGCAGGGTAGGGGCAGGCACATCTAGGGCGCCATGTGGCGGATGAGAGAGCAGGGTAGGGGCACGCACATCTAGGCCGCCGTGCAGGAAGCCACACGTCTGATTTATCTACTGTGTTGATTGATTGATGTATTTGCTTTAAGTAACAAGACTGATACTTATTTAAAATTTCTACACGTGTAAATTTAAACACACTTTGATCATCTGAAATTTTAAAGAAATTCTGCAAAATACCAGAAAGGCAAATATTCATGAAAAGATGAACATGAACATGATCAGCCTGTTCACTAATCACACATGTATGGATCACTGTGGTGCATTTTCAGAACTGCGGCCCAAAAATGGCTGGAGGGGTGAAACAGCACAGCGGTTCCTGGCCGCTGGGTCTGAACCTGTTTCAGTCACTTTGGTTTCTCTCTGCTGCATTCGTGTGTGTGTGTGTGTGTGTGTGTGTTTGTGTTCTTATACAGATCCCTGTACATGACTCCCTCAGATCACTAATGTGAATGCTTAGAAATCGGGATAATTGGACTATGCTATGTTCAAGGACCACTGAGCTGAATATTTCATCCAATTATATTCCGATATCAACTGTTTTTATAGAGACGGAGGTGGATGTCCTGGGAGAGGGTGGATCACGCAGGAGACCTGCCAGAGCTAATTGTCCATTAGTGAAACATCTGAAATGATTTGTGGGTAATGACAGGTCGTTATAGCCTTTACTTGCAAAGAGCTATTAGCTTTCACAGAGGACTTATTCTCTGACTTCAAAAAGCAAAGGAGGGGAAGAAATGGAACTGGGGAATGAAAAAGATGGATATACAAAGAGAGAGAAGGAGAAGGGGAGAGAGGGGGAGTGAGAGAACAGGAGGGGGAGAGAGAGATGGGCGGTAGGGTCATGTTCTCCTGGCCAGGGCCTGCCTGCCGTGTTATGAGCAGAATTACATTAGTGGTATGCTAATTAAAGTCCGCAACAGCTCAATTAGCCCAGTGTGATTGGTGTATATGCCCCAGAAGGCTGTGCTGTTGTCATGGGTCCTCTGAGTGCTGGACAACTAATGGAGGACCAGACAGCCACTGTGAAAGCCACCAAACTGCTCCACATCCTGGTCCTTATCAGACCACCACACCACCACCCACCACACCACCCACCCACCACACCACCACACCACCACCAAACTCCTCCACATCCTGGTCCTTATCAGACCACCACCACACCACCACACCACCACACCACCAAACTCCTCCACATCCTGGTCCTTATCAGACCACCACACCACCACACCACCAAACTCCTCCACATCCTGGTCCTTATCAGACCACCACACCACCACACCACCACACCACCAAACTCCTCCACATCACCACTTATCAGACCACCACCACACCACCACACCACCACACCACCACACCACCACAGCGGCTATGGAACTTTACACAAACTCATGTCTTCCATCCCACCCACAGGCTGTTACTCTGTCTTCTCCACCCACAGGCTGTTACTCTGTCTTCTCCACCCACAGGCTGTTACTCTGCCTTCTCCACCCACAGGCTGTTACTCTGCCTTCTCCACCCACAGGCTGTTACTCTGCCTTGTCTTCTCCACCCACAGGCTGTTACTCTGCCTTGTCTTCTCCACCCACAGGCTGTTACTCTGCCTTGTCTTCTCCACCCACAGGCTGTCTTCTCCACCCACAGGCTGTTACTCTGCCTTCTCCACCCACAGGCTGTTACTCTGCCTTGTCTTCTCCACCCACAGGCTGTTACTCTGCCTTGTCTTCTCCACCCACAGGCTGTTACTCTGCCTTCTCCACCCACAGGCTGTTACTTCTGCCTTGTCTGCCTTGTCTTCTCCACAGGCCCTGTCTTCTCCACCCACAGGCTGTTACTCTGCCTTCTCCACCCACAGGCTGTTACTCTGCCTTGTCTTCTCCACCCACAGGCTGTTACTCTGCCTTCTCCACCCACAGGCTGTTACTCTGCCTTGTCTTCTCCACCCACAGGCTGTTACTCTGCCTTGTCTTCTCCACCCACAGGCTGTTAGGCTGTTACTCTGCCTTCTCCACCCACAGGCTGTTACTCTGCCTTGTCTTCTCCACCCACAGGCTGTTACTCTGCCTTGTCTTCTCCACCCACAGGCTGTTACTCTGCCTTCTCCACCCACAGGCTGTTACTCTGCCTTGTCTTCTCCACCCACAGGCTGTTACTCTGCCTTGTCTTCTCCACCCACAGGCTGTTACTCCACCCACAGGCTGTTACTCTCCACCCACAGGCTGTTACTCTGCCTCCACCCACAGGCTGTTACTCTGCCTTGTCTTCTCCACCCACAGGCTGTTACTCTGCCTTGTCTTCTCCACCCAGTTACTAGTGGCATGTAGGTTACTAGTTCATGCAGGTTGGCAGATGTGCTAAATTTGGGAGTTTGCATATTCTTATGATGATGGGTGTTATGTGGGAGGATTGTAAATGCAAAGGATGTGGTTTGGTGTCAAACTAGAAGAGTTGAAATGTATAACTGGATCTTTAGGATGAGTGAGAAGGAGTGGGATTTATAGGAATGATGGTGTTGATGGGAATGATGGGATTGATGGGAATGATGGGACTGATGGGAATGATGGGACTGATGGGAATGATGAGAATGTGGGAATGATGGGATTGATGGAATTGATGGGATTGGTGGGATTGATGGGAATGATGGGATTGGTGGGATTGATGGGAATGATGAGAATGTGGGATTGATGGGATTATATGGGAATGATGAGAATGTGGGATTGGTGGGATTGGTGTAACCATTTGCCCTTCTTGCCATGTCCTTGCGCCCTGCCACAGCACCGAACTCCTCACTACGCATTAGCATTCTGTTTGTGACCAGCATCTTTTCATGATGATTTAGTTTTGACGTTTTAGTGGGCGCCGTTCCGCCCCCCTGCGCTCCCTCTGAATGCCCCACACTTATGACATTCCCAGTGTTTGTTTTTCACTTACTGCTGGTTCTACCGGTGTATCCATGGTGACAGTCTCTGGGCTCTACATTAACAGGTTCAAGTAAACATGCATCACCAAGAGTCTGATTTTACAAGGCTTGGGCGATAACTGTGGATCTGTCGTCAGGGCTCAGCGCGAGACTGTTAGGCAGGTGGTTTAGAGACTATTCTGAGCATTTAAAACAACACGATGAAACGCTTGTGTGAGCTGTAGGGATGTTCAGGCCATGATGGTCAAGGGATGGAAATGTGTGCTGTCTGTCAGTCTAGCAACAGAACCCTGGTGTCCCGGCAACAAAGGGGCCAGTAATTATTCCATTTCTTATATGTGATTAGAAACACCAGGACTCATTTGGAGATTTGCATGAGCAGAGCTAGATTACAGATTATATTAGATTATTTTGCAGAAGCTGAGCACTAAAAGGTTAGTGGGAGGCCAACACAAAGTCTGCATGCCAACAGCCTCTATAAGGGCTACAGATGAACTTTATACTGCTGAGCTGCTCCAACTGAAGTGGTGTTTCCTGTTACGTAGTCATTTAGCCATTGCTTATGCAGATGAGGGTTTAAAACATTTACTATGAAGTTTCATGGGTTTCATCTGTCTCTAGACCTGCATGCCTCGTGTGAGTAAACTGTGAGAACCCAACGTCTCTGACTGATGTGTACACCCCCTTGCAGGCATTGGAAGCAGCTCATAATTACTAAAAAGAAAAAAATGTGTTTTGTATATTAATATTCATAAAAGTGACAGTGAAAATAAAACGCTCTCGGAGTGCGGCATCGTTTCTGCTTTATCACTCCCACAAAAGCTTCAAAGATGTGCGGCACACGAGACCCAGTGCCAGCAGCACACATCACATCCTCACCCAGGGCAGCATCGTGCTCGGGGGGCACTTGCAGGGGCACTGGGGGGAAATACTGTCACATCATTTGGTGCTTAAAACTCAATTTAATAAAAAAATAAAGGCTCGCGTCTCCCCCCAGAGCTGTAACAGTGACCTGTCTCGTCTGACGTCAAAGCCACGGGTCCGTCAACATGCAGGGAGGGTTCGTGCATTAGTAAATGACCAAATCATGGTCATTACTCGCGTCTGGATGGATGCATTTCACTGCAGAGCTGGAAGGTTCGCTAAACGTTTAAGAGTCTAAGCTTTAATGCGCTGTGTGTTAGCGTGCATGCATGCACGGACAACGCAGGGACGCTGCGTGTGCACGTAATGCTGGATGAGACCGCACCAGCACCTAGGCAGAGTGCTCCCTCAACCTGACACACAGACACACAGTGCCAACAGCCTGGCAGCACACACACCTGCTCCATCATGCCAACGGTGCCGAGTGTGTGTGTGTGTGTGTGTGTGTGAAAGTAACCCTGGTTCAAAGCTTTAACGAATGATGAAGACATACAGCTACACAAGACAGTGGGAGACGGGAGACAGTAGTCCCCCAGGTGATTATTGCCATAGTGATGATTGCATCTCATAAGTTTGGAGTTTTTGTTCATTGCTCATCATGGCAATAACAAAGCATCTAATGACACTGGCAACCGCTCCAGGATTTCCCACAATGCTGTTCTCTGTTGAGCAGTGTGCAGTCCTTGGTCCTGAAGTAGCACGTTTCAACTGAACCCTTTCATCACAGTGGTCACAGCCATCAGCAGGGCCCTGGACACACGCTGTGTTGTGGGCTAGAGTTCTGCACACGTGCTCAACATATCTGACGTCTTTAACGTGGATTGAACCGTTGACAGAACAAAATCGACACAGTCAAGCTTGCCAGTTGTGTGCTGTAATATAACCAGTAAATAGATTTAAATGTATGAGAGGTGGTCAGCTTATTTGGTTTACTGTACTCTGATTTACTCTGACTTACTCTGATTTGCTCTGATTTGCTCTGACTTACTCTGATTTGCTCTGCCCGTATCATCATCACTTAATGCTCCTGCGTGTTTACCAGCTAATGTTGTTTATTTATAGAAACATTTACTGCATGAGGTGTTCCAAGATTGCCCGGCACTTTCCTGCCCATGGCTGCAGTGTTTGGATTCAGTGGCTGTTGGGGGAGGAGGTGTGTGTCATGGCTGTGTGAGCTCCGCTCCTGATCCGCTCCCTGTCTCACTGGGTGTCTCTTCATTCTTTTACAGCAATAATCATCCCCTGCAAAGCCATTTGTGTAACCAGGCAATGCGTGTGTTTCCGTAGCAACGTCCCTCATCAATCACCCTATTAGAGCAGAAAGTGAATATGAATGCTGTGTGTGCAGTGCTGGTCGTGTGATAACTGCACCGTTGCTTCATGTGTTTCTGCATTTATTAAAATCGCTGAAGAGGGAACACATGGCCTAATTTATGCCTTCATTAAGCTCCTCTGTGTCTGCGTGTATCTCTGTGAAACAAACGCAGATGCAGTGCTTCACGAAGGCGTAAGGAGCACAAACCGTGGCATTGTTTGTCTCCTCGTCTTCAGTATTTCAACAATGTGTCCATCATCTGCGTGGATAATCAGCTCTGAGCCCAAAGGGCCTCACGTCAGCGGCACTCTGCACGTTTGCTGCTGTTCGCTGTGACACCAGTGAACTACTGAACCTGCGGTGCTCAGCACACGTGTCCAATGGGTCATGATGATATTAAACATGTTGATTTTTTCAAGACAAATGGGAAGAAAGCAGGTTAGCTCTCCAGGTTAGCTCTCCACATACAACCATTTAATGTAGGAAACGTCCTGTTTTGTTTCTGTGGTAATTGTGAAATAATTCAGATGTTTAACATCATTATGATTCAATCGACCTGCTTCCGTGAGGAAGAGCTGGTTGGAAGTGTGCCTGATCCAGTCCCAGACGTGGGCCGGGCACACACACTAATGCCCTGGGGACTGAAGACCTGGAGTGCCAGGATGGTGCAGCAGAATGAAACTTCCACTCTTACATCACAGGCAGACAGGTGTGTGAGGCAGTAGAGGTGGAGAGACACAGTACAGCACTCCTTAGCAGGTGTAGCGAGGGGTTCCCACCACACACACACACACACACACACACACACACACACACACATCCTCCTTCACAAACAATCATGAAATTTTCATGCATGTGTTCTGTGAGGCGGCTTTGCTGGAATGGGGGTTGCCAGGGAGATTGACGCATAAGGAGCGAGCCAGTTCTGAGAGGGCGGAGCCAGCACTGACAGGGTGGAGCCAGGACTGTGCTGCACAGGCGGCGAGTGGGCGGTTCTCCAGGAGTGTGTCCTTCTGTGTGTCTCACACACACCTCAAGGACCACCAAACAGCAGTGCATTGTGATGCTGGCCACTGTAAGTGCACGAGCAGCTGTTTATGGCTCTAAGTGCATGTGTGCGTGAAGGCTTTGAGAGAGTGTGTGTGTGTGTGTGTGTGTGTGTGTGTGTGTGAGTCTGCTGGAAGGGGAAAGCTGAGCAGCAGGTGCAGCTCACTGCACACATCAGCTCTGGGTGATGATGATGATGATGATGTCAGCAAGGATGTGAAGAAATGAGCCCGTATTTCTCTCTCTCACACACACACACACACACACACACATTCTCCAAGGTCTGCATTGTGAGGAGTGAGAGATGAGAGCTGGATGGAGGCTGTGTGTGGTGTGACGGGACTGAGCCCATCTGTTGGCCGCACTGTCTGAAGCTGCCGCACTCCAGCACCGCTAGCCCCATGGAGCGCGTGGGGGTGTGTGGGGCTGTGTGGGGCTGCGTGGGGGGGGCGTGGGGGTGTGTGGGGGCATGTGGGGCTGTGTGGGGCTGTGTGGGGCTGCGTGGGGGGGGTCGCGTGGGGGGTGTGTGGGGGCATGTGGGGCTGTGTGGGGGTGCGTGGGGGGGGGGGGTCGCGTGGGGGTGTGTGGGGGCATGTGGGGCTGTGTGGGGGTGCGTGGGGGTGTGCTAGGCAGGAGCATAAAAGTCTGTTAGCTACTGGAGATCACATTTGCTTACGTCATGGGAAGAGCAGCAGAGCACTGACAGAAAGACGACTGAGGAAAAATTGAGAGAGCGAGAGAGAGAGAGAGAGAGAGAGAGAGAGGGGGGGAGAGAGAGAGGAGAGAGAGAGAGGGAGAGAGAGAGGGAGAGAGAGGGGGAATGACTGACAAAGAAAGATTAAAGGAGCTGGAAAGATTTCAAATACTGAGAGGAAGAAGCTGATGAACAGCAGTTCCGGAGTAAAGGAGGGAAGATGGAGAGAGAGAGGGAGACAGATTGAGGAACAGTGAGCATGATAGAGGGCGAGAGTCCGTGTGAAGAAGACCTGTGTGCGACTGCGTGTGTGTGTGTGAATGTGCGTGTGTAAGTGAGTGTTCCCATATCGCGCGCGGGAGAGAGGTGTGCTCTCAGTGTGGTGCCTCGCTTCACACACACATACACATACGCATACGCATACGCGCACACACACACACACACACACACACACACACCCGCCCCACACGCACATCCACTCACACTAGCTGCCTCACACTCGCTGGAGCCGGAGGACGGTACAGACTCCAGGAGTTGCAGGCGAGCCTGGCTGACGCGCACATGTTCCTCCTGCCACCTGCACACCGTGCAGCATCGTAGGACCACATACACACTCGCGCGCACACGCGCGCACACACACGCACGCCGATGCAAGGCATGGAGTCCTTGGCAAATGAAACAGATGGGCTGGAGAACTCCATGAAGTACGGGAGGGCAGACCAGACTGAGCGAATGTGGATCCGGCTGAAAGGAATGTAAGTCCACACACACCTGTCCACACACACAGGCACCGCACACACGCGGGCACCTGTCCACACGCGGGCACCGCACACACACCTTACGGCGCGTGGTGTGCATCCCGGAAGCTGCCGGAACGCACTTTGTGGTGTGGGTCCTCAGATGGCGAGGAGGCTGTGCGTTGATGAGCAGTGCTTGCTGTGTTATCTGCTGCAGGAATCACACCACAGGCTGCGCAGTAGGAGCGTTGCAACTGTTGGGTTCTGTAGATGTGACAAAACAAAAGTGATATTTTAGACCAATACACTGGTGACTGTAGTGTGTGTTGCTGGGGTAAGTGTGTTGCCGGGGTAAGTGTGCGTTGCCGGGGTAAGAGAGCGTTGCCGGGGTAAGTGTGCGTTGCCGGGGTAAGAGAGCGTTGTGGCGGTTCTCTTGTGTAAGCATTGCGATCCATTCATGACCATGTGAGATGGCTATTTTCTTGCTTTTGATTGGCTGCCATACTGAGGTTCTATCTACTCTGTGCTTTCCTGCAAACAGCGTAACACCGCCTGTCTACTCTTCACAGCTGCAGGAAAACACCCCAGCGGAGCGTTCTCTTGCCTCTGCCACGGGGCACACGGGGGCAGTTGTCTCAAACGTGTGGTTTGGCTGTTTTGTTCTGTTCGCACCAGTAACAGTTTACATGCACAGATCTGCTTGGCGATGTCACTGGACACCATTGTATCAAGTGCAACTGACCAGCCTAGCAGTTGTGTCTTAGTGACACCCTCACTGAGTAAGAACCCATGACTCAGTGACCGTGTAAGTGGTAAGTTCAGCGGTAGTCCAAAACCAACCCAACAATATCCAACTAACTCCAACATTCTTCCACAAAACACCAACATTCTCTTACAGATACCAACATTATCCAATAAACCAGTCATACTACATCTACAAACACCAACATACTAATCATTGCGGGGCACCTACAACACATTGTAATGTTGGCTGTTTTAGAATGGTTCAAACATCAGCTGCTAGTGACACACAGACCAAACCAGAGGAAACACGATCCCCAGGTGCAGGAGAAATGGGGAATGATGATAACATGTATGTAATTTATGTAACTGCTTAAGTGTATTTTATTTAGTAATCCTTATAATGTTAGGCATCATTATTATTAACTATTGTTATTGTCATTACATTTACATTTGTAATATTTTTAATCTATCTTCATCTAAGGAAACACAAGGAGCCTAGCTATAATGTTACATTTACATAAAAACCAAATATGCAAATGAAATTATACGTTTGGCACTCTGTACACTCTCTACACTAATATGAATATGCAAATGGAATTATACGTTTTACATTCTCAACACTCTCTACACTGTACCCTAATATGAATATGCACATGGTATTATACGTTTGACACTCTCTACACTGTACCAGAGATGGGCACTCGAGTGAGCGACTCGTTGCCCACAGAAAGACTTCAGACTTGACTTGAAGCTCGTCCCTAATGACTCTTGACTCGACTCGGACTCGTCCAAAATAACTTGTGAACAATAAGAGTTATAAAACAAAAACCCACCGGATATGTTTGTGTAGTTTACATTAACCACTTAGCCATCATTACAGCTAATATATAAAACACACCCGGATATGTTTGTGTAGTTTACATTAGCCACTTAGCCGTCATTACAGCTAATATATAAAACACCCGGATATGTTTGTGTAGTTTACATTAGCCACTTAGCCGTCATTACAGCTAATATGTAAAACACACCCGGATATGTTTGTGTAGTTTACATTAGCCACTTTGCCGTCATTACAGCTAATATATAAAACACCCGGATATGTTTGTGTAGTTTACATTAGCCACTTAGCCATCATTACAGCTAATATGTAAAACACCCGGATATGTTTATTTAGTTTACGTTAGCGACTTAGCTGGCATTATAGCTAATATATAAAACACCCGGATAGGTTTGTTTAGTTTATGTTAGCCACTTAGTCATTACAGCTAATATAAAACACCCGGATATGTTTATTTAGTTTACGTTAGCGACTTAGCTGGCATTATAGCTAATATATAAAACACCCGGATAGGTTTGTTTAGTTTATGTTAGCCACTTAGTCATTACAGCTAATATATAAAACTCACCTGGATTTTAAGTATTTTAATTGATACGTGTGGTACGTGTGTAAATTAATGTCCAAGACTTATTTCCCATAATGATATTATTGTTTACTTTCTAGTATCTGGAGAACAGATGTTCGTCCCCCAATATCAGCTTGACTTGGACTTGTATTTTGCGACTTTTGAACATCTCTGCACTGTACCCCAATATGCTATTTGTAATCTATGTAACTGTGTTGGTTATTAGAAGTTGACACACACTGGATTAATAGAGTGTGCTCATTAGGAAACGTGATTAGGAAAGTGCTGACATGAAAGATCATACAGATCTCTTCGTTCCTTCCACACAGCCTTGAGATGCTCTCTTCCCATGTTTCAAAACAATCCACGCAAAATGAGTTTTCAATCAAACAGCTGATTAAGTGAACGTGTCACTATGCTAATCTGCCTAGCGAGAGCCAAGTTTCTACAGATACACTGCTGCGTGGCAGAGTTTTTCTTCTAAGTCACGATTAACTGCTCAAACGTCATCAAACATGGCTAAACACAATTGTGTACGTCAAATCCAACATCTCCAGACAAGTATGTATGAACAGAAAGACCCATGATGGCCCACCAAACAAACATTTGTGTTTGTTCTTGTTTGTTCCTGGTCATCTGGTCGGTGTCGGCCTTGAGAGTATTCCCAAAAAGAGCATTTTACCAAGACAAACAATGCAGTGCGACTGGAAGACAACACTCCCGAGACATTCCACAACACTGCTGCAGACAGGGCTGAGCCCCAGGCAGATATGGCCCAAGCTTCATAGTTGCGGTATTATTGTCTGTGTGGTCTGTGGGGTGGGAGTGCTGGTGGGAGACTAGAAGCTGAGGTGTAGTGTATTCATAGTGAGACGCATCCTCCAGGAATCTCCATCTGACTCCCCAGGTAATCAGACCTGTCCACCTTCAACAGCCCAGCCGTCATCTCCCACGGGCTCCGGACAGTCTGATCAATCACCTGCTCGTTCAGCGCTTCTCCTACTCTACCGGTTTATTGCAGTCCTGCAGGCCGTGTTTGTGTTAGGCACTCTGAGATGAGTGCGATAGGCTCCTGGGTTGTTTATACTAATGCTTTGTCAAAATGTTTCTTAAACGATATTTCCTGTGTAAGGTTTTCTACATTCAGAAAGTAAATTATATCTAAGTCTAAAGTGTTTGATTCATCACCTAGGAATCTCACCAAATGAAGATATTAGGAAAACCTTTAGTACAAATAACATTTGATAACCATCTTCATAAGAGGCTTTGAAACACTGTTTATCAGTGCAGAATAGTACCTGTGTGTTTCCAGGCTGCAAACAGACATGAAAAGTCTTGAATCCGTCCAGCTTTGATCATGAGCGCAGTAAGACTGCTCGAACACACAGGACTTTCAGTAAGGTCCACACCCTATGGACAACTGCATGGGGTCTGGACTGCCCTGGAAAGGACAAACACACGTAACACAGAGGGTTGAGGACACTGTAACACACAAACCCGCACGTATGCACATGCACCCAAACACCCACGCGTGGGATAACTGAGAACGCCTTTCCTCCCTGATGTGTTTGGCTCGACCGCTTTCTGTCTTCATGTTCACGTGTGTTCACTTGTGTTCATGTGTGTTCACGTGTGTTCACGTGTGGTTCTGACATAATGCTCTTCTGTTCTGTTTTGCAGGCAGAAGTATAAAAGCACATCTCAGAGGTAAGCCCAACACATCTCAGAGGTAAGCCCAACGGCATACGCTTCCTTGGGGGTTCATGCTACAGCGACTCGTCTCACAAACCAACTGTGAAATTGTTCAGTCAATATTTCATGCATGGCCGAGTCTGGCATTATGGAGTGAAGGAACTCCAGCTCTGATTGATTCTTCACTAATGCGCCTGAGCAGCACACTGGCGTGGTGGGGGCCATGGTGCCTCTCCAAGACCCTGCACCAGCAGCTGGGGGTGCGCAGGACTTCTGTCCCGCATGGTCCCGGAGAGCGCGCGCTAGACTGGGTTGTGTGTACGGGAAGGTGCTGCTACTGCAGAGGGAGACGATGGATTGGACTATTACTCAGTGAAGAGGTCACTGAAGTGTAAAGACTTCCCCGAGGTAATGAGGAGTAGGACAGTGGCTCTTATTGTGCGGAAGGGCAGGGAGTGTGTGTTAGCGTGTGGGAGTGTGTGTTAGCGTGTGGGAGTGTGTGTTAGCGTGTGGGAGTGTGTAATAATGCTTGTGTGCTCTCTCCCCCTCACACACACTCCCAGTCTGACTGTTACCGACTCTCAAACAGAGAGAGGACCCTGGGCATTCTGGCTGTGATGGAGTGGTCCAGACACACACACACACACACACACACACACACATATGCATTACACACACAGCCATTAAAATCTATCACCCCCAATGAACTGTACAATGTTTTGCCCTATCACACACCAAAAATGCTGTTGTTTACTGATAAGAACACTGGGCTACACCAGATACAATAATCTGGAACTGATACCATTATTATTCTACTCCATCATGTCAGATTTAGCATTTTTGACTAATGACAGTCAATATTCATTTGAACAGTAGTGTTTTTGCTATTTTTGTTTGTATTCTTCACTAATGCTACTGTTCACTTCTCTCATTTTTTGGGATGAAAGACAAAACATTTGGAACAGGAGTCCACATTAGGAGGAGTCCTTACTAGGAGGAGTCCATATTAGGAGGAGTCCATACTATGAGGAGTCCATACTAGGAGGAGTCCTTACTAGGAGGAGTCCTTACTAGGCTCTGCCTCTGCTGTTGGTGTGTCTGTCAGAGGTGTAGCACACTTCTCCCTCTCGATAAGTGGCTGCTGAGGAGAAGGTGGTACTGCAGTCTCTCACGGTTCACCTGTTGCTAAGAACTGGAGAAGCACACACACCAGCAAAAAGATGATCCTGCATACTGGAAACACTGGACTGTCCGAAACACATCTGACGACAAAAAAGAAGATATGACTTATTTTCAGCTTTAAAAGCTTTTCCTCTTTCTTTCTTTCTAACCAAGAACGAACATGAAGGAGACTGATCACCAGGACAGGTGAATGGGTATATTTATATATAGAATCTTACCTGCTGTATAATGTTACTGCCATGTGCAGCCTCGTCCCCAGGTTTGGTCTGGTGGACATCAGAACTTCTCAGAATCTCTCGCTGGGTCCCACAGAAGGAGGTACAGAAGTGAGGAGGTACAGACCTCCACTAATCTCTGCTGTGAGGGGCACCTCCAGGGTGCTGTGGCCCCTGAGTATCCACTAGAGGACCCCATTCCCCATTACACCCACACTACTCCACTGAAGACGCTCAACAAGCTTTATGGTACACTGTATATTTAGTCAATTTGTTAAATTATTATTATTGGTTTTTTTCCCCTCACCCCACCACCTCACCCCCAACCCTCTCACCCCACCACCTCACCCCCAACCCTCTCACCCCACCATCTCACCCCCACCACCTCACCCCCAACCCTCTCACCCCACCACCTCACCCCCAACCCTCTCACCCCACCATCTCACCCCCAACCCTCTCACCCCCAACTCCCTCACCCCAACCCTCTCACCCCACCATCTCACCCCCAACCCTCTCACCCCACCACCTCACCCCAACCCTCTCTCACCCCCAACCCTCTCACCCCACCTCCCCCCAACCCTCTCACCCCACCACCTCACCCCCAACCCCTCACCCCACCCCACCCCCCAACCCCTCACCCCACCATCTCACCCCCCCTCACCCCACCACCTCACCCCCAACCCCAACCCTCTCACCCCACCACCTCACCCCCACCCCTCACCCCCAACCCTCTCACCCCACCATCTCACCCCCAACCCTCTCACCCCACCACCTCACCCCCAACCCTCTCACCCCACCACCTCACCCCCAACCCTCTCACCCCACCATCTCACCCCCAACCCTCTCACCCCACCACCTCACCCCCAACCCTCTCACCCCACCATCTCACCCCCAACCCTCTCACCCCCAACTCTCTCACCCCACCACCTCACCCCCAACCCTCTCACCCCACCACCTCACCCCCAACCCTCTCACCCCACCATCTCACCCCCAACCCTCTCACCCCCAACCCTCTCACCCCACCATCTCACCCCCAACCCTCTCTCACCAGCCCCGTCTGCCTCCCACCCTCTCCACCCTCGCCAAGCCAGCCTGTCCACAAGGGCTTCTGGTTACACCAAATCTAGACATGGCTGCGTGACGCTGGATGCCTCAGCCGAGAGGCCAGGAGGGAATGTAGACTGTCCTACCCCAGATCACCACACAGGGAAGATGGAGGCTCATCACACACGTGACCTGCATTCCTGTCTCGGGGTTTTACGTGGGGCGCTGGTGTTATGTACAGTATTATAAACAGCCTGAGGGACATGATGGGTTTTATTTCTCAAACATAATTTTTCAGCTTCTGAAAGCCCTTCCAGAAATCTGGCACTGTCTCTCGTTGGTTAGACAGCGTTCTTAGAAAGCAGCGGTTCTGCGTCTCCTCAGAAACGTCATTTGCTCTGCAGACGCCCTTCTGCCATATTTGTTTTCCAGAAAAGAAATGCCTTACAGCCCCTGCCATCGCACGGTCTAGCGCACAGTCGGGTTAGCTAGGTTAACCCTAGGTTACGCACGGTCTAGCGCACAGTCGGGTTAGCTAGGTTAACCCTAGGTTAGCTCACAGCTCAGTGTTCAGGAAATGAAAAGGAAGTCTGGTGCCCCTGCCATCGCACGGTCTAGCGCACAGTCGGGTTAGCTAGGTTAACCCTAGGTTAGCTCACAGCTCAGTGTTCAGGAAATGAAAAGGAAGTCTGGTGCCCCTAGGTTGCCAGCTCAGTGTTCAGGAAATGAAAAGGAAGTCTGGTGCCCCTGCCATCGCACGGTCTAGCGCACAGTCGGGTTAGCTAGGTTAACCCTAGGTTAGCTCACAGCTCAGTGTTCAGGAAATGAAAAGGAAGTCTGGTGCCCCTGCCATCGCACAGTCGGGTTAGCGGTCTAGAGCTCACAGTCGGGTTAGCTAGGTTAACCCTAGGTTAGCTCAGAGCTCAGTGTTCAGGAAATGAAAAGGAAGTCTGGTGCCCCTGCCAGTGTTCAGGAAATGAAAAGGAAGTCTGGTGCCCCTGCCATCGCGGTCTAGAGCACAGTCGGGTTAGCTAGGTTAACCCTAGGTTAGCTCACAGCTCAGTGTTCAGGAAATGAAAAGGAAGTCTGGTGCCCTTGCCATACGGTCCTAGAGCACAGTCGGTAGCTAGGTTAACCCTAGGCGCACAGTCAGGGTTAGCTAGGTTAACCCTAGGTTAGCTCACAGCTCAGTGTTCAGGAAATGAAAAGGAAGTCTGGTGCCCCTGCCATCGCACGGTCTAGCGCACAGTCGGGTTAGCTAGGTTAACCCTAGGTTAGCTCACAGCTCAGTGTTCAGGAAATGAAAAGGAAGTCTGGTGCCCCTGCCATCGCATCGCTCAGTGTTCGGTCTAGAGCACAGTCGGGTTAGCTAGGTTAACCCTAGGTTAGCTCACAGCTCAGTGTTCAGGAAATGAAAAGGAAGTCTGGTAACCCTAGGTTGCTCACAGCTCAGTGTTCAGGAAATGAAAAGGAAGTCTGGTGGTCTAGAGCACAGTCGGGTTAGCTAGGTTAACCCTAGGTTAGCTCACAGCTCAGTGTTGTTCAGGAAATGAAAAGGAAGTCTGGTGCCCCTGCCATCGCACGGTCTAGCGCACAGTCGGGTTAGCTAGGTTAACCCTAGGTTAGCTCACAGCTCAGTGTTCAGGAAATGAAAAGGAAGTCTGGTGCCCTTGCCATCGCACGAGTCTGGTGCCCCTGGGTTAGCTAGGTTAACCCTAGGTTAGCTCACAGCTCAGTGTTCAGGAAATGAAAAGGAAGTCTGGTTTTGGGTCCTGTTTGCGATGAAGGCGGAATGAGGGGTTTGTTTCATTGTCTGCCTCCCTCTCTTCCCTGTGTACTCATCTCTCCGCTCTCCCTCTCTGGGTCAGGATGGGTACATTATCCTCAATACCCTTTTGCCCAAGTCCCTGGATACCCCCTCCCATCCACCCACTCACTAGACGCTTTGCTGTGCAGCTACTCTGTCTCCTGGCAACCACCAGTTCCCTCCAGTCAGGATTCTGCTTGTTTCAGGCTGTCCAGTAATTGGCAGATATTAAAGGGGATGATCAGCCACATTTGCTAACATGGCTGACGCCACAGCAGTTTGCTCTTACAGACTTAACAGACATTAACATTTTTTGCCTGGACTAATCTGTGGTCCAAACAGATGACCAGGGCTGATAAGCAGGAGCGATTGGGGCTCGACTGTGACAGAAGGTGTCGCAAATTCGCACTGCTGTTTGTTTTCGGACTCTCCCGCTGTTTCGGGTTGCGTGAGCAGGACTTTTTTCAAATCGCCTGCCACGTTGCCTCAGTGGGTCAGAGATCCGCCTCAGAAGTGCTTCCAGTCACGCAGAGCGATTCCATTCTGGGTGACAGCACACAGACTCCCCTGCATCTTGTTATGTAGAGCGCTAGTCAGGACGTTGCTGGGGCGATGGCACTATATGAAGGCAGAGCAGAACCTTGAACTGAGCAGAACCTTCTGGTGTATGTAAAGCAGAACAGTGTGTCCCTGCTACATTACATGTGCCATTAACACCTTTTCTGGGTGAATTATATATTCTAGTAAAGATCCTGGAAGGGGATGACTGGGCATCTTCTGACCAGCACTGCCAAGGTTTACAAAATACCTGAACATAGAAAATACCAGATCTTTGTCCTCCATTTAACAGGCTGTGCGCTCTGAAGCAAACGACCTCCCTGTCCGCCCACGGCAGGTCTTCAGACGGGAGGCCGTATCAGCTGCGTGTTCTGCGCTCGTGTGAGGCTGAATCGCTGTCGGCACGGTAGCGTCGGCACGGTAGCGTCGGCACGGTAGCGTCGGCACGGTAGCGTCGTCTGCGGGTGCTGATAAACACACCTGTGTGCCTGCGGCTTTGATTATAGTGGCGCTGGACAGCAGGACCCTGCAGTGAGAGGGACACAGACAGAAAAAGAAAATAAACATTTGCCAGCAAATGGAAGTGTCACTAAACAGTTATGGCTCCCCCGTGTGTTGGGGTAATGATGTGAGCGCTAACCTGTGTGTCCGCCTCCTCGTGCCTGTACTCCGCTGTGGCGTTTACTCCAATGCTGTTTAACAGCAAAACTCATTTCCTGAACATTTCCTCCAGAAATTGGACATTATGCAGTTTCACTCTGGTTGAACATAAACCTCACACACACTTATTAGCATTATTAAACAAATACGTAAGAACATTGAATCGGCCAATCTCATTTTAAACCCCTTGTCAATTTTCCCCCGTCTCTAGGAGACTGGAACTATGTGAAGGTATAGAGTGAACAAAACAGACATCTATTTTTATACCCAATATCAACACTATCCACTCCACAGCAACCGTCTCCTTCGTGATGGTTGCTATAGCAGCATGCATCAGGGTATGACTCTCTGGGAGGTTTAGGGATGTATCAAACTTCTCTGAATCCCGATGCTTTTGTGTTTCCCAGTGCCTTTTGCATTGTAATGACTGTGGACAGCTGATTCAGTATCAGAACCTTTACTGATGACACTAAATGATTCCAGGTTTGTAGGAAAGGGCTTGGCAGTATTTCAACAAGCATCGCATGGCTTATGTTCACGTTTAGAGGTCCTGATCACATCCTGACGCAGCGCGTGTTGAAGCATCTTAAAGACTAAAGTATTCTTCCATAGACGACAGAACCGCCCAACCCCCACCCCCACCCCCACCCGGCCTCACCCCCGTCGCGCTGATCCTCCTGGACGATAAACGCACATGGTCAACGACCGTCGCATGTTGGGAGTGGATGAAGTTTCTCTTTCCTGCTGTCTTGTTTTCCATGACATCATTCAGAGGTCGCAGCGTTAAATGAAGCATTTTCTGCCAATCCTGTCAGGCGGAGGACTGCCAGACCCATAGATACTTCAGCAGGAACTAAATGTCGCCAAGGCAACCTGCGCTGGGGGCTGGCTGAATCCCGTGCGACCAGGAGACGTCCATTACCCAGCTAAAGATGCATGGATTTAGCAATAACACAATCATTTCAGCCTGGAAGGTAACAATTTGGTTCCGTGGAGCAATTCAGTCTTGCAGGTTCGGCCTTAACCTCATGCACTTTCTCACTGTCATAACCTTTATTTCCAACGCTGATGAATGTTGACTCACAGCAGAGACAGAGATCATCCTTTATATGAAACATTGATGAAGTTATTTTCCTTATAACCAGATGTTCTGTAGTGACCATCTAGCACTCAAAGCTAACGACAAAACTGATCTGAGCAGTTACAGAGCTTCTAAAAAAAAACCTGTAAAAGGCTTTTTCAAAAACTAAAATGACACCCTCCTGCTTTTAACAGTTTTTATAGCTGCCCACTCTAACCACTATTCAATGTCAGTCTTGGTACAGGGATTTTGAAGGAGTGATGTGAGTGCTAGACAAGCCCTTTCAATACTCATTCTTCGCCCTTTAGAGAGAATCCCACACTGAGTTCAGCCACCAGTGCAAGGATGTCTCCACCCACACAAGACTCAGATGCTTAGTTTTAATACTAGCAGACGTGCTAACGAGCAGCATAACGAGCAGCATTAATGTGCTAATTAAGCATAAATCCCACAGTCTTCTGACACTCTGTGATTACGCTCTGTCTTTCATTCACTGTCGTGCTGGATAACTGGCACGGACAGAACGCTGTGTTGATTAAGCTCTATGGCTCGATGCACTCTTCTTGATCAACCACCAGAAAACCCTCGTCGTGATGATGACGAAGAAAGTTTTGGCCAGACAGAAACAAACTGGGAACAGTAAATGTTATATCAGTGCCAGTCCTGAACTTCTAGCAAGCCAGTGCTTGTGACGGCGTGGAAATTATTCACACTCACTTCAAAATACAAACAAGGACGAAACCAAGAAGGTGACAAATATTTGGAAGAGGGTTAGAAAGATTCCTGGAGGAGTTCAGAAGGACTTTTACCAAACAGCTGCAAACCTTTATTTTGACAGTTGACTCAATAGCCGACAGAATAATCCTGCCAAAAACGCATTAGTGACTGAACATTATACTGTATATACACGTATGTATAAAAGAAGGAATGAAATGAAAGGCCATTGTGATTTTGGGCACCAATCATAAACAAAAGTCCTGCTGGGTTTTTCTTCCACTGGTTTGAGAGCTCAGAAGGAGACGGAATCTGTCCAGGCGCTGTGAGCTGTTAAACGCTTCCTGGTGTCCGCTGGCTTTAGACATGCGGAATCAGCAGCCGAACCCCCGTCATCACGAAGACCTGCTGGGACGTGGCGTCCAGTGCTGGTCTCCACCACGTCCCCTTCCTCCAGCTGATCAATACACCCTGATCAATACACCCTGATCAATACACCCTGAGCACTACACCCTGATCAATACACCCTGATCAATACACCCTGAGCACTACACCCTGATCAATACACCCTGATCAATACACCCTGATCAATACACCCTGATCACTACACCCTGATCAATACACCCTGATCAATACACGATGGCTTCATCGCTGGTTACTCCTGGCAACACCTTTGATAAGAGTGTGGCTGCACCAGCAGGGCTAACAGCCACTAGGTCTTTGACAGAACTGTGAGCCTCGTGGGCAGAATTGTTCAGTGTGGTCAGGTCCTTGGTTTGAGGACCCCAGTGCGACCATTGGGGGACGCTTGTCCTAGAAGCTCCACTATAAGGCACCGTGTTTCTTTTGCCGTGCTGTTTAAAAACAACACGAGCTGCCGTTGAACAGGCAGACGTTGGTCTGGAAGTCCGAGGCATAGTTTCAGGATCATGTAGTTTCAGGGCCATGAAGGTTTGGTGGTAATTTTTCCTGACAGTGAAGGCATTCCACCAGCAGGGGTGCTGTAGAGCAAGCGGCTGGAACACTGGATGTGTCTGGAAGGTTCACATACTTAGCATCACTCCACAGTTGGGCTACCGTGTAGTTCAGTAGGATTAAAACTGTAACAGAGTGATACTGAGTTGATTCAGGCCTCTACAAAGCACAAGCAGACAAGAATATATAATGAAATTAAATCTAATCTATACAAGCAGTAAAATGTGATTGAGAGTTTTAGTTCTATGCTTAATAAGACAGACTAAGACAAAATTAGGCAAAATAATTAACAATTAAAATCAAACAATTCTTATGATTTAAGAAGGACACTAATAAGTATTTGGTTAAATTCCATACTACTTAAATACACTTAGAGGACAGAGCATATATAGTTTTGATCGTCAAATTTCATACCGCTGAAACAGTTTCTCTAGTTACAGCTGCACCATGTGTGAAACAAAGTGCTTCATACAAGGCTGCACCATGTTTTTGTATGAAGGAAGGATTGGTGTTACCAGTACAACAATGGCATTGTCCAGTTTACTAAGAGGAATACAGATGTAGTCTGTTACTGACCAAAGGTGGTGTGGTGTGGTGTGTGGAGCTGTGGTGTGTGGTGTGTGGGGCTGTGGTGTGTGGTGTGTGGGGCTGTGGTGTGGTGTGTGGAGCTGTGGTGTGTAGGGCTGTGGTGTGTGGTGTGTGGGGCTGTGGTGTGTGGTGTGTGGGGCTGTGGTGCTGTGGTGTGTGGTGTGTGGGGCTGTGGTGTGTGGTGTGTGGTGTGTGGAGCTGTGGTGTGTGGGGCTGTGGTGTGTGGTGTGTGGGGCTGTGGTGTGTGGTGTGTGGTGTGTGGAGCTGTGGTGTGTGGTGTGTGTGGTGTGTGGTGTGTGGGGCTGTGGTGTGTGGTGTGTGGGGCTGTGGAACACACCTGCTGTGCTGTATCAGCGCAGATATGAAACACCCACTCCTCATTCTCGCAGGGCTGTACTACTGTATTCTTTGGCTTGGCTTGTGTTTGCGCATGCATGTGGGTGCTCATCAGCACACAGTATGTCACAACGTCCTGGTAGATGACACACTGTTATACTCCTCCTGTGATGGTTTGTTTCAGATGATTCTTGTGCTGCTTGGTGTACTGGTGTCGGCAGGTTGGTCTTCCTCTTTGACCTGTCGTGACGTGCACTACCACGGCACCTCGCACGGGGAATCGTAAGCCCTGCTCCCTCTCCCCACGATCTCGCCGGGCGCCCAAGTCTAACAATGTCATGTCTATGAATCATTATGATTCAGTGTGGAGTCCTGATTGACACTGTGTATGGAGTCTGGAGTTGTGTGTGCACGTAGGCACACTGCCGAGGACTGAATTCTGGGAGTTATGTCAGGCGTCCAGCTGGGAGCTGAACTGACATTCACTTCTTCAGCATGGAACACTACATCTACGTCACTGAGGAATCAAAATGTGTTGCCAGAATACTTTGGCATGGTTGAAAAAGCTTTGGATATTCACCAGTTGAGTTCCTGTTCGCACAGCCTGGCATTAGATGGCCTGTAATATGTTTACTGACATGACATTTGTCTTTGTATTAAAGTTGTACCTCCTATTCAAGTTGTGAAGTGTTTTGCTTCCCTGAAGACCTTGATCTCATGCTGCACACATTCGAGCTGTTGCCAAGCACAGTTTGAAACTGGAGACATAAAAACAGTGACATTTACGTGTTTCCTAAAAGACATCTTTAATGGTCCTGAACGTTTCGCTTAAAGCCTACAGCCCTCTTTTGTAATTCTTCTTTTCTTGCTTTTGATGTTACCCTCTCTGCATGGCCATAATGAATATGATTTATTTGATTTATTCATGCATTTGTTCATTTTTTAAAGCCTGTGGCATCTTCCCTGTTTGAGACTTTTAATAAGCGCTTTCTGGATGCCTGGTGTGTTACAGCATTTTGATGAGTCCTTCTGGAATACTCACCCAGCAGGGCTAAGAAAGCTTGTGCCTGCTTCAAGCACAGAGCCAGACCGTCGGTCGTCAGAGACAAGCAGGCTTCACCACGCTATCTGCCCTGCCAAAGGAACGAGATCCCGCTGACTCACACAGCCCTTGTCCAAACATCACCCACACCGAATCAAAGCCAGATTGGGAAATAATTACTGTTTTGCTGACACGACCAGTCCTTTTCAACCAGACCCCCTTTCTGCCGTTGGTTTGTGTACAGAGTCAAAGCTTCGAGAGCACGAGAAGCTTCTCACAAGCGCTGGCCAGAGCGTGAGAGGGAAGTGCAGTTTGGGGTGTGTCTGTGGGAAGGACGTTTCCAGATCAGATGTGTGTAAAATTCCCTGAAGCAGGAGAAGAGCTGTACACACACAGCGGACCTGAACCCCTGCCGGACGCTCGCCTCGTCTGTGCTCTGTGGCTGCGCACGAACACACACACGTGTGTGTGTGTGAGCATGTGTGAGTGAGAGTGAGGCCCCCTGCTTGCTCCTCGCTGAGGAACGTTGGCGGTGATATGGCCTCCATGGCCTTTGGGAGGGAGAGGCAGAGCCAGTCTGCACTGGCAGGGTAGTAGGAGAGCAGCCGTCTGCAGCCCCAGTGAACGTCTGAGCGTCGAGCTCCCAGCTCCGCACCGGCACGCTCGCACGCACGCACGCACGCACGCACGCACGCACGCACGCACGCTCGCACGCGCCGTCCTCAATGGACCAGTATGTGAGCATAAAGAGACAGCTTCTCCACAGGCCTGTATTCAGGTAAGACCATCTAAGAGTCAATGTGCTCCTGTGTCTGCTTCAGCTGGGACGTTACAGGTGAACTAGCGTGTGTGTGTGTGCGTGTGTGTGCGTGTGTGTGTGTGAGACAGGAACACATAACATGGTTTCACTTGCTCTCTAATGTTTCAATGAGTAGCATACTGAATATTGTGTCACAGACCAGGATCCCTTCTATGTGTGTGTGTGTGTGTGTGTGTGTGTGTGTGTGTGTGTGTCTATGCGTGTCTGGATGGGATGCAAACTTCCCAGGAAGTTGTTTGTCTTGTGCTTTTTGTTTGTCGTTTTTACTTTTTGGCTTTGGTGTGAAAAACTTTTGACTTCTGCAAAAATAATAATAATAAAAATAATCCCCTGTGTAAAGTGTAACTTTGACTCCCAGGGGCACTGAAACATTCTTCCCTGTCTGGGTAGAGGAGCATCAGTGGAGGAGATGAGAGAGGAGCAGTGTGGAGGAGATGGGTAGAGGAGCAGAGTGGAGGAGATGGGTAGAGGAGCAGAGTGGAGGAGATGGGTAGAGGAGCAGAGTGGAGGAGATGGGTAGAGGAGCAGTGTGGAGATTAGTGGTGTGGAGATTACTGGTGTGGAGGAGCAGTGTGGGGATTAGTGGTGTGGAGGAGCAGAGTGGAGATTAGTGGTGTGGAGATTACTGGTGTGGAGGAGCAGTGTGGAGATTAGTGGTGTGGAGGAGCAGAGTGGAGATTAGTGGTGTGGAGATTACTGGTGTGGAGGAGCAGTGTGGAGATTAGTGGTGTGGAGGAGCAGTGTGGAGATTAGTGGTGTGGAGGAGCAGTGTGGAGATTAGTGGTGTGGAGATTAGTGGTGTGGAGGAGCAGTGTGGAGATTAGTGTGGTGTGGAGGAGCAGTGTGGAGATTAGTGGTGTGGAGATTACTGGTGTGGAGGAGCAGTGTGGGGATTAGTGGTGTGGAGGAGCAGAGTGGAGATTAGTGGTGTGGAGATTACTGGTGTGGAGGAGCAGTGTGGAGATTAGTGGTGTGGAGGAGCAGTGTGGAGATTAGTGGTGTGGAGGAGCAGTGTGGAGATTAGTGGTGTGGAGGAGCAGTGTGGAGATTAGTGGTGTGGAGATTAGTGGTGTGGAGGAGCAGTGTGGAGATTAGTGGTGTGGAGGAGCAGTGTGGAGATTAGTGGTGTGGAGGAGCAGTGTGGAGATTAGTGGTGTGGAGATTAGTGGTGTGGAGGAGCAGTGTGGAGATTAGTGGTGTGGAGGAGCAGTGTGGAGATTAGTGGTGTGGTGATTAGTGGATTAGAGGAGCAGTGTGGAGATTACTGGTGTGGAAGAGCAGTGTGGAGATTAGTGGTGTGGAGGAGCAGTGTGGAGGAGATGGGTAGAGGAGCAGTGTGGAGATTAGTGGTGTGGAGGAGCAGTGTGGAGATTAGTGGTGTGGAGATTACTGGTGTGGAGGAGCAGTGTGGAGATTACTGGTGTGGAGGAGCAGTGTGGAGATTACTGGTGTGGAGGAGCAGTGTGGAGATTAGTGGTGTGGAGGAGCAGTGTGGAGATTAGTGGTGTGGAGATTACTGGTGTGGAGGAGCAGTGTGGAGATTACTGGTGTGGAGGAGTAGTGTGGAGATTAGTGGTGTAGAGGAGCAGTGTGGAGATTAGTGGTGTGGTGATTAGTGGTGTAGAGGAGCAGTGTGGAGATTACTGGTGTGGAGGAGCAGAGTGGAGATTAGTGGTGTAGTGGAGCAGTGTGGAGATTAGTGGTGTGGTGATTAGTGGTGTAGAGGAGCAGTGTGGAGATTACTGGTGTGGAGGAGCAGAGTGGAGATTAGTGGTGTAGAGGAGCAGTGTGGTGATTAGTGGTGTAGAGGAGGGGTGTGGTGATTAGTGGTGTAGAGGAGGGGTGTGGTGATTAGTGGGGTAGAGGAGGGGTGTGGTGATTAGTGGAGTAGAGGAGGGCTGTGGTGATTAGTGGGGTAGAGGAGGGCTGTGGTGATTAGTGGTGTAGAGGAGCAGTGTGGAGATTAGTGGTGTAGAGGAGGGGTGTGGTGATTAGTGGTGTAGAGGAGGGCTGTGGTGATTAGTGGTGTAGAGGAGGGGTGTGGTGATTAGTGGTGTAGAGGAGGGGTGTGGTGATTAGTGGGGTAGAGGAGGGGTGTGGTGATTAGTGGGGTAGAGGAGGGCTGTGGTGATTAGTGGTGTAGAGGAGGGGTGTGGTGATTAGTGGTGTAGAGGAGGGGTGTGGTGATTAGTGGGGTAGAGGAGGGGTGTGGTGATTAGTGGGGTAGAGGAGGGCTGTGGTGAGCCCGTGTGGTGTGCTTTTAGATCCGTCACTGCCAGGCCATCGAGCTACAGCTCATTCCTGCGCCTCATTAGCTCGGCTACGTTGCTAATGGACTTTCTCGCATGTAAATCGTGCGTGTGCGTGAGTGTGTGTGTGTGTGTGTGTGTGTGTGTGTTTGTGTGTGCATGTGCGTGAGTGTGCCTGCACATTGTTGTCCTAGATCAGTGTTGGGGGTTCGTGTTGATCCTGGAGTGTCCTGCACTTACACTGCACACACCACGTTGCCTCTGCTGCGCCTCTGAGTGGGCTGGGAGCATGGGAACAGCAGGCGCTGAACTCAGAGCAGGAAATGAGTCTTTCTCTTCAGCGTTTGTTTATAAGCAGTGAAATCCCTGGCTGCACTTAAAATCCCATTGGATGGGATGAGATGACATCTGCTTTGTGTCACGCGGCCTGATGTTTACTACGAGACACAGGGTGTTGGAGAAAGACCACAGGCAAGACACGTGAGTCAGCTCTGATCTCACCTCTGATCTCGCCTCTGCTGATCTCACCACTCATCAGGGAGACGAAAGGAGCCAAGTTAGAGACCTTCTAAACGGACATGGCCGTCTCAGACGCCCTGCGCTCCGTCAGCAAGGTAGACGAAACCAAACAGATTAGGTTAAGGCCATTTCTCTGAAACCAGCAGAACCACAGTTTCAAGGGAAAACAGAGGTGGAGTAGACATTTTCCGAACTGGAGATCTTAATCTCCAGAGTGGCGATCTTTATCTTAATCACTCCAGTTAAAGAGGCACAAAAACACTCAAAAGTGTTTGTTCTGATGTTTTGTTAATATAGAGGGGAACGAGATTTTGATGATTATCTTCAACTGATGTTTTTGCCCTCTGTGATATGAAACGCTGAGTGAGTGAGTGAGTGAGGGGTGATTACCATGGCTGATTTCTGAGAGTCACACTGATGAAACACATTCGTTCACAGAGCATAACAAAAGGCAGCTGTCACAGGCTACAGGAGGTGTCTGGCTGTTCAGATCCAGCAGTTTAAAAAAACCTTAATGAATCCACACAGCGCGTGCAAACCTTCACACACATGTAAAGAGCGTACGATGCTGCATGGTTTAGACCAGAGGCTGAATTAGAAGTGCTGTGGTATCAACACCAGATTGGGCAGCACTGTTTGTACGTCAGCGGGTGAGCTTATGGCCACTTGCTGAATGAGAACAATCTTGAAAATGGGCCAAATGGGCCTCTGTAGCTTCACCTGTTCTGCATTCATCTGTCGCACACAGCCACAGGTGCCAACTGTCTAAATCAGTCTGCAGTGTGTCGGTTTGTTACACACCACTTCATGACGGTCCTGAGTCACCATGTGTCCTGCTTGGCTTGTGACAGAACACAAACTGTAATTGTATCCCTCGCGGTTCCTCTCCTGGGAACGACTGTCATGGGGACAGCATACGTACAGCCCGGGGAGGGCGACAAGGCCCTGGTTGGTCCAGCCTGCTGTCCGTCATCCTGCCTGCACCCACTTCCCTCTCACCACCTTTATCCACCGTGTTGGCCCAGACCGCCTGCAGACCACCTCCTGACCACCTCCAGACCACCTCCAGACCACCTGCCATCGCATACGTGAACCCAGCTGTGTGGGAAACGTCCCCCGAGCCCCCGAGCCTTGTCCACTGATCCCCCGAGCCCTGTCCCCTGATTCCCCGACGTCCCCCGACGTCCCCCGACGTCCCCCCGAGCCCTGTGCTCAGACGCGCTCCGTACACCCCAGGAGACGCAGACTCAGTTAGACCCTCACTAGGAAACAAGGACGCTGACACCTCACGCCATTGGCCATCCCTGGGAGAATGTTGCATGCTCCTCAGCGTGGAGACGCTGCTCGTAAATCACCACTCTCACGATCTGCTTTCTCCCACGATTTCTGGCTCCTTCTGAGCAAAAGAAAACAAGAGTGGATTTTTTTTACAGCTCTCACATCTCATGTTACTGAAACACAACACATGCAACATGACGCCTGATTGTTGAGAAACACTTTGAGATGATATGTTTGCCGGTCTCGACAGGGCAGCCTGTAGACCAGCTCTGCTCTGAGTGGCGTTATGTTCACCACAGGCGTTTAACCTTTATTTTCCTTCAGTAAAAAAACACCTGACATATGTACTGAATTACTAGAAACACTGAATGTACTGAATTACTAGAAACACTGCTAAAGCCATTTGATCCCCTCCACACCATATGCTTTAAATTAAAACCACCGCCTTGCTTTCATTTCAGCTATAAGTATTGAAGGGGTTTTAATGGTTTAGCTGGGTTAAATGGCGCCAACACTATAGGAACACATCAGCTCATTAACTCAACACACTGAGTAGAAATCACTGAGTTAAATCACTGTATGGATTAATCTCATACTGAGTTCAGTCTCATACCACAGTTAGCCTACACGTTCATGTTCATGATACTGAGTTCAGTCTCGTACCACAGTTAGCCTACACGTTCATCTTAGTGTTTCCAGTGCGTTACAGACAAAAGAGCCACTATGTTTGTCATTTGTCATAACTGAGTGAGTTTTCTCTGCCTGCTTTGCATTCATGTTTATTATTCAGGAGCTTAAACAGCAAGTGTGCTTTGCTAAAACAGCTCCAGATATTTCCAGTCATAACTGACTTGTTTGCAAGGTGAACAATCGCAACCGAGTTTATACTTAAAAAATACAAACTCATATAGCACCTGTATAATCCTCCATCTTCTCTGCATAATCCTTCACCTTCTGCAGTTCGTCTATAGCTTTAAATGTGGCTTTAGAAACAACACTTGTGCATTTTACACAAGACGGCATGAACAGAAATATCCTCGTCTCTGATATAAATAATAAATTTCCGTAGCTTGAAGAAGTTGGGAAGACGTTCAGACGAGGGTGGTGTAGCAGCAGTCAGGAGCCAGCCCCGCTACAACGAGGGTGGTGTAGCAGCAGTCAGGAGCCAGCCCCGCTACAACGAGGGTGGTGTAGCAGCAGTCAGGAGCCAGCCCCGCTACAACGAGGGTGGTGTAGCAGCAGTCAGGAGCCAGCCCCGCTACAACGAGGGTGGTGTAGCAGCAGTCAGGAGCCAGCCCCGCTACAGTGGACAGTCCAGGCCTCGTGATCTGACCCCACAGGGGTCATGGGTACTGCGTGAACCTTGGAAACAGCAGCTGTATCTCCAGAAGACTCCCCAGCCTGTACCTTCACACACAGAACCTCGTGTTCAACATTAGCTGAAGAAATCACTTTACGCTTTAGTTCAGCCTGAGGTTTGTGGAGGGGTGTGTGTCTCAGGAACACACTGCTTCAGTGCTGCTGTGTGTTGTTGCTGTGCGCTACGTTTAGAAGAAATGATTAAGAAAAGAAAAGAAGTGTGGCAGGTAGTGCTATTGCATCTCATGGCACACCAGAGTACACTCTGCATACTCTACACTCCACCAGAGTACACTCTGCACACTACTGCCATGTGCACTCTCTCACTAATCCCATGTGCACTCTCTCACATGCCATGTGCACTCTCACTACTGCTGTATGCACCTTCTCTTTCTGCCTGTTGCATTTGCAGGCTGACTTTCTCACACACACACACACACACACACACACACACTCACAGACATGCACACAAGGCACAAAGTCCATGTGAACACAACAAAGCACTTTACAGTAATATTAGCGTACCCTTCAGCCTCCTAGGCTATTAACTCTGCTAGCTAAACCACTGGCTTCCATTACGGAGTCCAAGTCCGGAGTTTTGCTCATCACACACCATCACACTGCAGACTGATCCTGGCAGCAGATGGCTGACCACAAAATGCACTGACAGAGAGACGAGAGACGAAGACCTCTCCCCCTGTAATCTTTGATTGTCTCCCCCTACACTGAGGAGACAGTAACACCCTCATGTAATGTCATTTATACAAGAGAGCACGAGAGGGCTGTGTAAATGTCCTCTCACCGCCAGCGCCGGTTTGTCCTTTTCATTAGGTCACCGATGATATTTTCAGCGGCAAAACTCCCAGACAGGGGGAGCGGAACCAGAACAGGGGGGCATCATCGGGTTGGGCCGGGGGCTCTATTCATCATCCAGTGGAGATAGGGATCTGGAGCAAGACCCAGCCTAGACCCAGCCTAGACCCAGCCTAGTACTGCCGTGCCTGAAGAGGATTACCCGGGCAGGAGGCCTGTTTAAGGGTCTCTGGTGAAACGCCAGTGGTACAGACGCCAGAGCTGAGTTTACAATATCAACTAATCCCAGTGACTCTTGGCAAGAGCCGATGTTAAAGAGGGTCAGTGAGAGGAGAATGAAGCGCTCCTGTTGAACTGTTGCTGAGATGATGACTTGGTACGGGATGAGTCCTGGGGGAGGAGTCTGAGATGATGACTTGGTACGGGATGAGTCCTGGGGGAGGAGTCTGAGGTGATGACTTGGTACGGGATGAGTCCTGGGGGAGGAGTCTGAGATGATGACTTGGTACGGGATGAGTCCTGGGGGAGGAGTCTGAGATGATGACTTGGTACGGGATGAGTACTGGGGGAGGAGCCTGTCACCATGTCCTGCAGGAGGACATGCAAGTTTCTTCCTAGCGTGCCAGCCTTACAGGACCTACAACCCTGTCTCTACTGGGCATTAACAGGATTAAATCCACGTTCATTTCATGCTGACATGGTGTCATATGGTTGGTCCCAGTTTAGCTAGGAACCGATGGACAGCATGGTGGACGTGCCAAACATCCCCATGAACTGTTGTTCTGAGGTCTCTGCTGCTTGGGAAGCAAATCCCAGCAGGTATGTGTTGCTGTTTGTGACATCACAATCACATCACTCCTTGAACAATCAATAAGACCGTAATACAGATACGGTGATACGTTGATACAGCCTTTCAAACAAAGTAGTCCATGGAAAAAAAGCCCCGTGACAATATTTTCCTCGTTGCCAGGATACTTCTCTGGACCCCAAATGAAAAAAAATTTAAAAAGCAGACTACACCCTCCGCTCGGCCCCCTACACCCTCCCCTCAGCAGACTACACCCTCCCCTCTGTGGTGACATGTGACATGTGCTTCAGGAGAATGTGTTTGTTTGTTAGAACAAATGAAGCATGAAGCAGCTGTATACAGGAGCACATTTCCCAGCTCTCGTTTCTCATGCTTAAAAGGAGCTGTTGCCCCAGAGTCCTCACATGCCCCCAACACCACCACCCCGTCACCCACCCACCGTGTGGCCACGCCCCCCTTCTGGGTGGGCTCGAGAATGTGTAGCTATCTGAACACTTGGCTGTGTGCTAAGCTCCACAGGCCCCTCCCCCTGGCCCCTCCCCCAGACCCTCCCCCTGGCCCCTCCCCCGGGTCCTCTCCCCGCCCGGGTCCCGAGGGCCCTTGTCTGGAAGCCCGTGACGGCAGCAAACTTCATCAGAGGAAGTTTACATGGAGATTGGCACAGCTAGCTCATGGGAAAATGCCTGAGGTTAACCTTTCTCCTCAGGCTGTGGGATGGAGCACCGTGTCCACCTCCGTAGGGAAAACGCTAACCTTCGTCTTCTAATACTGTCATCAGCTCCTCTCCACAGACACCTCCCCCTCTACCTCCTACCTCAAACTATCGTGTATTACCTTGCATTTATAAACCATCATAGCCCGTATTGTAGGCTGTGGCTGGGTAGAGTGTCCTCGCCAACTGCAGCGCTGCACGTAGGACACTTTAGTGGTGGGTAGTGAGTGTGTGGCTACATTTACATCTGTACCTCACACTCCCCACCTTCAGGGACAGACGCTCTGCTGTCAGGCCTCAGAAACGCGGCGTCACTTCTGTACTCCACGCAGCGCTGGGCGGAACCTCCACAGGCCTCCGCTTTGGGTTTGGAACTAGGGACCAGCCTCCTGCACCAGTGCAAGAGGTACGGGTGGAGGTGCAGGTGGAGGTGCAGGTGGAGTTGGCCGTTTGCTCAAGGAGCAAATTGTGCTGGGCAGAGAACGTAAAGCGCTCCTCTGCGGCCCGGAAGGTTCTGGATGTGGGTTGGATACCCCTCTGTTCCTGTCAGCCTGCTGTCTTTGGGCTTGTGTGAGGTCTGGTTCTGGAACACGTCATGTGGGAGGGGCAGGGGGTGTGAGGCGCTCACATAAGATCGCTTCCAAACGACCTTTACAGAGGGCTATTTTAACGCTGGTGTTTTGGTTTCCAAAAACCAAAATATGGAGGAGTCCTGCCATGTGTCAAAGGTCACATCCAATCCCAGAATGCAGCAGCTCTCTGCTCCAAAGTGGGGCAGAATGTGGTGGAGTTTCGCTCTGGTGAGGAGGGCATCGGTTTGGGCCTCTCGACCCGAGTGTTGTGTTTTGATCTGACCTCCTCTGTGTGAACCGAGGACTCCATGTTTGGTGTGAACTGCAGGATGAACGAGGAAAGTTGGTCATTACCAGACTGTCTACACTACAGGTGTTAAGGCTCTGAGCTATCCTTGTCCTGTGTGTGAAACACACACACACACACACACACAGACATGCATGCATGCAAACACACCCACACACACTCTTATGACCCTATTCTGATCTCTGACAAGTACACCAGCTGTTGTGGAGAGAGATGTATAGAGTGAGCGGGAGTGAAAGAGGATGAGGATGAGGATGAAGAGCAGAGGGGGAGGAGTTGCTGGCACTGGTGCCTCAATTTCACACGCTAACTGTAAACTCAGAATTATACTGGAATGGTTTGCATGTAGAGGAAGTAACTCCCATTCCTATTGGCCAGTAGTGGGTCTGCTGTGGGCGACCTCCTGACCTCCAGGTCTGTGGTCTCTGGTCTCTCCCAGCTGCTGGGAGAGATTGGAAAAACAGACACACAGTGACATCTGTGTGTGTGTGTGTGTGTGTGTGTGTGTGTTCACTACTGTTACAGAATTAGGTGGCCACGTCCTCCCTCCACACTCCACACACCTTTCCCCTCCTTATGCCTGGACCCCCCCTGGCTTTGGTCCAGCGGGTCCAGCAGGGTCTCCTCCTGTCTGCTTGCTGTTAGGAGGAACAAAACAACAGGGTCAGGCGCTTTACTGCCAGACCACTCTTCTGTGACCCCTGACCTTTTCCACACACACTCACTCTGGCCAGATAGGCTGCATCTGCCACTGCAGTTACACACACTCTCGTTCTCTCTCTCTCTATCCCTGTGTCACACACACACACACACACACACACACACACTTTCTCTCTCTCTATCTCTCTGTCACAAACATGCACACTTGAAGTGTATACACAGCCAAACAGCCAAAGAGGGTTTAAATAGCCAGCAACATACATGGATGTAGGTCACAGGTCTGTAGCCCTGTAGAGATTTATACTGTTATCAGTCTCTTGCTTCTGCTTCCAGCTGCTAAACGTTTAGTCTTAGCCATAGAGGGCAGTACCCTAAAGCTAGCAGGCTTGAATCCATGTTGTGCCACATGCTGCCCTTTACCTGACTTGGTGTGTTCTTTGCACAAGAGACCTGTTAACTAGTAAGATATCAAAGGCTCATCTTAGATGGTGAAGGCTCTGCTAATAACGAAGAAAACAAAACACTGAATTGTCACAAAATGAAAAACAAGACCCCTTCTCGATGATTTCCGTGTGCGCGTCTGTTATTTTGGCCTCACCTTCAGACAGACCCTTCATCTCCTCCCGCATTCCTCATTGGTATTCATCGTCGGTTTCAAATGCATGGCACCCGACGTAGAGCCAGGTTAGAGTGAGTCTGCTGACATCCCCCAGTGGAGGCACGCAGGGGAAAAGATCTCCTTCCTCCTCCATCTAACGTCCTCCACCTTCTCCGTCAGGGCAGGCTCACAGCAGCTCTCGTCTGCTCTGCAATTAGGTGGTGTTATCAAAGTGGCAGGGCCCTGATTCATGGTTGGCGGTGCTGAACTGTAATTTGACAAAATTGCTACACTTGACTGTAAAGGACCATTTCGTATTCAGGCGGAGCGTCGCGTCCCCATGTATCCGACGGGAGCTGGTGTCTGGTCGCGATGTGACACCTCACGCAAAAACATGTTCTTCTAAACTGACAGGATGAACTTCAGGAGATTTACATCATCGCCAGGGTGTTCTTGAGTCCCCATGGAGCAAAAATACATGTTAAACGTAAATTCTAATCAGGAGTCATGGAAACATCTCCAAGTACAAAGCAAGTGGTCTACACGAGGCTGTTGGTGTGTGATGTCAGGGCTGTTTCCCATGATTCCTGGCTGCAGTTCGAAAAGTTCAAGAAGTGTAAGACTTCTAACCCCACCGCACACTTTGTGAATCAGATTTGAGCTGTTTGAGTTGTGAAATGCCTGAGTGGGAGTGTGAGGGTTCTCGCCATGAGCAGCGAGAGTTAAGCAGTAAAACACATGCTCCCTCGTGTCCATGGGGACACATGTTAAGGACCAGAGAGGGAGAAAGTAGTATCTGTCCGCTGAATGGAGTGATGGCAGATACACAGTGACATGCATGCTTTATAAACTGGCCTGTTTAGAACAGGAAGCTGGAAGAGTGCTAGCGTTGGCTAGCGTGGACTCTGTCGAGCGTCTGTCGAGTCCCCGGTGCAGTGTCAGCCTCGTCTTAGCTCTAAAGCTCTCACACTCACAAAGTAAATATTTTAAGATATGCTTGAGATCCACATTAAATGCAGCATTGGTTGCAAGGGCTTAGGACCTCATGGTTGATTCACTGGTGCAGTGACTTCATGAGTGGTCTTTTCTGATTGGCTATGCCCTGACGCAGACCTGCATCTTTGTAATGTTGTTAGGATGTTTTCACACTTGTCCCGAGTTTGAGTGGGACAGTGTGGTTTGTGGATTGCGTCGGGCTTGGCAACTCTGTCACAGTACAAGGTGGACTCACCGTAATAAATATGCTTTGATATGCAGGACAGTCTTGTGGTATGGTGACCACTCTACAAAATATAGCTGTAAAACCAGATGATACCAGAGAAACCAGTATGGGTGGTGACCCTTCTTAGGGGGACTCTACGGTCTTGTGTCAAAAACCTTCATGGAAAGAAATGATGTCTAGTCTCACTGTGCCAGTGTGCTGGGGCTGGTGTGGAGACTGACGTGTCTCCTCTGTTCTCCACAGGTTAAGGTGTCTGGTGAAGCAGCTGGATAAAGGAGAGGTGAACATTGTGGACCTCAGGAAGAACATCGAGTATGCAGCCTCGGTCCTTGAAGCGGTCTACATTGACGAAACACGGTGAGAGAGCTGCCCTCCCTACACTGGGAACACTGGGGACACTGGGGACACTGGGAACACTGGGAACACTGGGGACACTGGGGACACTGGGGACACTGGGAGGGGGCTCACTGGGTCGCTGGGTCGCTTCTGTTGGACCAATCTTCTGTTCTCTTTTTCCATGTTGTGCGGCTTAAGGAGAGAGAGAGAGTAAGAGAATGGGAGAAAGAGAGAGAGAGAGAGAGAGAAAGGGTGAGCGGGAGAGTGAACATGGTCAAATCCGATGAGTGATTTCTCCTCTGGAGTGCTCAGTCACTCCAGTGTTGCATCACCCATAATCCCCCTCTCAGAAACTCTCGTAGGACTGTGATCATGCTGCAGTGATGTGCCGTGTGAGGGAAAGAGCAGGAATAAGCGTGTGTGTAAGCATGTGTGTGTGTATAAGCGTGTGTGTGTGTGTGTGTGTGTGTGTGTGTGTGTGTGTATATGTGTGTGTGTGTGTGTGTGTGTGTGTGTAGTATTCAGGTTTAACATGCATCTCTTCATCACTCCCCTTTCATTCTCTTGTTGTCTCTCTCAGTCCTTCTTTCTCTCTTTATCTGCCTCCCTGTTTCTCAGGATAAAGGGACTGTTCTTCATTTTATGGAAGCCTGAAAGTCTCTAGACCTTACTGATTAAATTAAAAGAGCCAGTAGAAGTCTCTCTATCTCTGCTGTTGTCTCACTCTCTGTCTTTCTCTCGGTCATATCTAGCCACACACGCACCATAACCCCAGACAGGCATTCCTAGCCATGTTTTCACCCTTAATTAAAACCACCTCCACACTCTCTCTCTCTCTCCCTCTCTCTGCTGATGCTGGTCTCTGTACTGTATGAACAGCACCTAGGCACATACTACATCTGACAAACCAGGGCTTCCAAGCCTCTGGCCCGAAGATCTCCAACCCAGTGGAGATCAGTTCCAGCCCTAATCTAACACGCCTCTTGGAGTTAATCTTCAGCAGCATCGGCTGATTGTAACCAGGTGTGATGGAGATAAAGCCATCGATCTCTAGAGCAGGAGTTTGGCGCCTGAGTTAAAGCTCTGTGACATCGTCATGATTACTGGGCTGTGGGAACCAATCAGTGATCACGCTGGAACTCATGCAGGAAGTTACCTCATGCACCCTGTTCCAGACTGTGGACATAAATCGTCACATTTTAAAGTGAGGTTAACAGTGGGTGAAAGGTGCTAACCAGCAATCAGCAAACATCTCCATTATCTGAATTCTAATTGGGGGCTGTCAGCTTGTATCCATTATCAACATTAGCGCTGAAAAACTGACCTGCTCATTCTCCAGATATGACTCCCATCTCTGACTCCCATCTCTGACCCCCATCTCTGACCCCCATCTCTGACCCCCATCTCTGACTCCCATCTCTGACTCCCATCTCTGACCCCCATCTCTGACCCCCATCTCTGACTCCCATCTCTGACCCCCATCTCTGACTCCCATCTCTTCCAGGCGTCTGCTGGACGCAGAGGATGAGCTCAGTGACATCCAGGCGGACTCCGTGCCCATGGAGGTACGTGATTGGCTGGCGTCCACCTTCACCAGGAAGATGGGCGTGGCTCGGCGCCGGCCGGAAGAGAAGCCTCGGTTCCGCAGCATCGTTCACGCCGTACAGGCTGGAATCTTCGTGGAGAGGTATTTCCTGTTCCTGTTTTAGACCCGAGTACTTACTGCTCCACATGAAGTGGTATGGAAGTCCTATGAATCAACACATAGCCTTAATTTGGATGGGAGGAACTGTTTTCTAGAAACCTTAATCCATGCACTGAAATTCTTAAATTCACATAAGCAAAAACGTATGTTACCAACAGAACTGACCAATCAGATCTAGTCTGTAGAATAGATGCATGGCGTTTAACTCACCACACTTGGCCCCTGTGTGCAGTATATAAATCTGGCTTAGTGAACAGATGATTTTGATTGGTGTAGAGACCCTACCAGCTCACTCCAGGAGGACCGACAGGTGTCCACGCTGGACCACACAGTGGGAGGTAGTGGGTGTTGTCAGCGTGGTGTGTGTGAGCCACTCAGATCCCACAGCGCGTCACTGGGATTGATGATGCTGTGCCAATAAGAACCAGATTAACACGCACACCTGCACTGCGTATCATCTTCTGGTGCTACACATCCACCTGATGAACAGCACTGGCAAACACAAAGCCTTCATCCTTCATCTGCTCCAGAAAAGACAAATCAATCTTTTAACATAATGGAGCATTTTAAAGCCCTTTTCTCTCTCTCTCTCATCACTCTTTTATTTTCTCACATCACCCTTTTCTATACCTTTCTCTCTCTCTCTCCCTCTCATCCCTCTCTCTCTCCCCCTCGTACCTCTCCCTCTCATCCCTCTCTCTCTCCCCCTCGTACCTCTCCCTCTCATCCCTCTCTCTCTCCCCCTCGTACCTCTCCCTCTCATCCCTCTCTCTCTCCCCCTCGTACCTCTCCCTCTCACCCCCCTCTCTCTCCCCCTCGTACCTCTCCCTCTCATCCCTCTCTCTCTCCCCCTCCACCTCTCCCTCTCATCCCTCTCTTCTGAGTAAAGCTTCTTGCAGTTCTAACCCGACCACATGCAATTTGGCCAGTTTCTGCCGTTTCCATAGCAACTGTTTCGGAATGTCACAGACACCTGTTGGGTGTGAAGGATCGTGGCATCTCCGAGCGACTGACAGAGGGAACGTACACCACACATTAAAGAAACAACCCCTGTGGTTAAAGACACTGGTACTCACGTTCACCATAGTCACCAGTACCGGAGGTGAAGAAAAATAACACTGGAATTACATGGAACGCGTCTGATAATATAATTCTTGATATTTTCATTTCATCTCAAAGGAAAAGAACATAAAGGTGCTATCATCATTCAGAGCTCACATTAATATTCATATAAATATGAATAAATATACATTTCAGTATCAGTTGCTTATTCTTTCAATTTGCTACCTAAGCAGAAATGTGGAGTTCAGCGGAGAGCCCTGTCACTCTGCTCAGTGCTAAAGCCCAAATACAAGATTCCTTCAGCTCTTGGTTACCACACACACGTGCACAGACCTCCCTGTGAACGCTCATCATTCATCTGGCCACACGGTCTGACTCACCCCCCTGGGGTTTAAACGAAACTCATCACTCTACATTTTAAACTAATCTCACTCTCTTCATTTTAAACTAATCTCACTCTCCTGTGTTCTAAACTAATCTCACCCTAAACTAATCTCACTTACATTTGAAACCAGATAGAGAACCAAATAGAGACGATCATGATTTTTCCAACAAAATGGAAAAAAATTCATGTTTTTTAACATTAATGCATTTTTTTACATAATGTGTCAATTAACTTTAAATCTAATACTTCATTTAAAGAGATGCATAAACACAGATGCTGATGAATGACACATGTGGTTATAGTGGTGTGAAGCTGTAGCTAACGGTGTGTGTGTGTTACCAGGATGTACAGGAGGACATCCAACATGGCAGGGCTGACGTACCCTCCTGCGGTGATTCTCGCCCTGAAGGTATCATCCTTTTCTCATGGGTCACTTCCCACTGTACCTAGGCAGGAGGTTACTAAAGTTCAGCTAAACTGGGTCTCAGATCATTTAAGTTCAGATGAACTGCATCTGAGGTTACTAAAGTTCATCTGAACCCGATCGACATATGCATGAGTGTTTGAGCATCGTAGATCCAAGATTACAGAGCACATAGGTTGTCAAAGCTCTTCACTGGTGTGAGAGATTAAGCTGAATTAAAGTGAACTGAGTTGATGTTACAGATGAATATGCCTTTTTAAACTGCAGAGAACATGAATATTCATCATTAAATGTAGTATATTCAACATCATGTTTTTGCAGAGAATTTGAATATTCATTATGAAATGCAGTATATTCAACATCATGTTATTGCAGAGAATATGAATATTCATCATGAAACATGTTTTTATATTTAATTAAATTTTTTTTACTTTGTTAAATGTAGGAAATGTAAGTTTGTTTGACTTTAATTATAGCAAACATTCAAATTCAAATGAATTGACACTGTTGTTGTAGGACATTAATAAGTTTCTATTGTCTTTACAGAATGTTGAAACGTTTCTGTCGTCTTTACAGGATGTTGATAAATGGTCGTTCGATGTCTTCATGCTTCATGAGGCCAGCAGTGAACATGCCCTGAAGTTCCTGGTGTACGAGCTGCTCACCAGATATGACCTGATCAACCGCTTCAGGGTACGACACAGTCTCACTCGTAACTCACACAGTCTCACTCGTAACTCACACAGTCTCACTCGTAACTCACACAGTCTCACTCGTAACTCACACAAACTCACTCTCAGGCACTTCCCCCTCTCTCCACAACACACACACACATACAATCCTCTCTACAGCCCAATCTCTCATCTTCTCTTCCTCTTCATCTCTCGCTCTCTCTCTCTCTCCTTCCCTCACTGTTTCTCATGTGTGAGTGCATGCATATGTTTGTCAGCTCCTGAGACGTGTGCATCGTGTGTTTAATGGTTTCCATCTGTCGTTCTTCAGTTTCACTCTCTCTGCTCCTCTCCCTCATACAAACCCCAGTTACCTCCAATCACCCAACACCTGCAACAGAGAGCAAGACCACCACCACCACCACCACCTCCACCACCACGAGTGACATGCCACTCCAATGATTGCACTTAGGACTCTGGGTTTTTCCTAGCGCCTACTGAGCGATTAAATATGGGGGCAAAATCACGTTCTGCACATGTGGTGTAGGTCAGAGGTCGCCAGCACAGGTCCCATTGCATGCTGGTCTTCCACAGGGTGCTGTTTACAGTGATCAGTTCAGTGTGTAGTGGGCATCTGGGTACATTGTGACTCTGCGCTGTGGCCTGGGCAGATACCTGTGTCTTCTCTGGTGGCCTTTGTGGAGGCTCTGGAGGTGGGGTACAGCAAACACAAGAACCCCTACCACAACCTGATCCACGCTGCTGATGTCACCCAGACCGCACACTACCTGATGCTCCACACTGGCGTTATGGTAAGTGCTGGCTGCAGTGCCTCCATCTTCTCCACCCTCGAGATCACGGACATGTGTGCCGCACCAGCAATGTCACTCTTAGCTTTGCCCATTTATAGACCTCCTCATTGAAGACCACCCACATTATTGACAACATGTCCTACCCCGTCTCATGCGGGACCCCCGTCTCATGCGGGACCCCCGTCTCATGCGAGACCCCCGTCTCATGCGGGACCCCCGTCTCATGCGGGACCCCCGTCTCATGCGGGACCCTCTGTAGCCGTGACAGTGGTGATCTGTCCCGTCTCACACAGCTCTCCTTACACCCTGCTGTCACCTGACCAATGCTGATAAGCTCTTCTGTTTTGACATCTCTGCGGAGATTAAGATGCAACTGTAGCTGCTGATGCACCTGTACAGAGGCGGAGTGACTGCACGGCGTTGTCTGCTCCGACAGACGTCTGGTGTCATGAGCGCGTTACAGGGACGAATCTGTGCTCTGTCTCTTCATAGCACTGGCTCACTGAACTGGAGATACTGGCCATGGTGTTTGCCGCTGCTGTTCATGACTTTGAACACACTGGGACGACCAACAACTTCCACATCCAGACTAGGTATGTGCCCCCTCGTGGAGAATCCCACCCATCAGCTCTTAAAGACTTTAAAAACACACTGTGCCTGGAACAGATCCAACCTCCACCAGCATAAACGCTGGATTCTGATAGTTTCCTAGCAGGTATTTCAGTCAGACCTGCGACTATTAAAGACCTTTGGACTCCAACGTCTGAGGGTTAAACCCACCTAACTGAGCTATGTAAACCAACTCTACACCAGGACAGCTCACAGCACACAGACATACTCGGACCCTTTCAGGTGTCTTTTACTAATCTTAAGAAATTCTTTGATGTTTTGTAAATGTATTTAGAGTTAATGACCAAAATATCACATTTACATAAATATTCAGCCTCATTATGACTCTTACAATGAGGCTCTAGTGCATCTTGCTGGGGTCAGTGGTCATTTAAATGCTTGTGTGTTCACTGGACACACCTGGGCATTAGCGAGCTGATTAGATGTAATTATGAAAGGCACACACACTTGTCTATATAAAGGTCCTCCAGTTGCTGGTGTATGTCAAAGTGAAGACCAAACCATCACATGGAGACAGTTGTTTCACAGACCTGTGAGAGATGATTGTGTCCAGGCAACAGATTTGTGAGAACATTTTGGGCTGCCCAGCCAAACTGAGAAACTCTGAGGAAGAGTCTTGGTCAGACAGGTAACGAGACCCCAGAGTCTTGGTCAGACAGGTAACAGAGACCCCAGAGTCTTGGTCAGACAGGTAACAGAGACCCCAGAGTCTTGGTCAGACAGGTAACGAGACCCCAGAGTCTTGGTCAGACAGGTAACGAGACCCCAGAGTCTTGGTCAGACAGGTAACAGAGACCCCAGCGTCTTGGTCAGACAGGTAACGAGACCCCAGAGTCTTGGTCAGACAGGTAACCGAGACCCCAGAGTCTTGGTCAGACAGGTAACGAGACCCCAGAGTCTTGGTCAGACAGGTAACAGAGACCCCAGTGGTCACTATGAATGAGACTCGGAGCTCCACTGGGAAAATCTCACAGAAGGACAAACCATCTGTGCAGCACTGGACCAAGCAGACGCCCAGGGTGGAGGAGCCAGACGGGAGCCATTTCTAACTAAAAGGCACAACAGATCCTGCTGAGGGTTTGCCAGAAAGCTCCTGAAATGTCTCACACTTTTGATGATCAGATGAAACGGAGATCAAACTATTTGGCCACAAATCCCAGCAGCGTGTATGGAGGAGACCAGCCACTAATTATTAATACTTATTATTAACACTTATTATTAATACCATCCCTACAGGCAAACACCATGGTGAAGCCCTCATAACCACCATCCCTACAGTCAAACACGCAGACAGCGTTAGCACTGGGTGTTGTTGGCACAGAGACGGGGAGACTGGTCAGGAGGGAGACAACGACGACTGCAGGAAGAGAGAGGAACCCTGGGTTACGTCCAGGCCAGAAGCTGGGGTGAAGGTTCACATTTAAACAAGCTAGCGGCCCAAAACATGTGGCCAAGATAAACATGAGACTGGCTTCAGGGGAAACTCTGTGGAAGTCCTAGAGTGGTTCAGATAGACTCAGTGGAACATCTCTGCAGAGAACTACGAGTGGCTTCATTCTAATACCCTCCTCCTTTGACCTTTGAACCAATCTGCCATGGAGAATGATAAAAATTGTCATTTTAAAATGTATCAGCAGAACTGGAAAGAGTCCAGGGAGCAGGTGGGAGGTAGCTGACCACGCAAGGGGAGAGTGAGAGGGGAGAGTGAGAGGGGACGTGAGAGGGGACTGTGACAGAGGGAGGCGAGAGAGGAATGTGACAGAGGAACGTCAGAGGAACGTGAGAGGGGAACGTGAGAGGGAAACGTGAGAGGTCACGGCGGTTCCTTCCTGGCACCCCAGACCCCTTTGAAGTCTCTCTCATTTCCTCTTGATGTTAATCTTTCTGTGGTTTTCCTACTCCTGTTACAGCGATTACAGCACATCAGACGGAAACACATTCACGTCCACTGCTTCCCAGTGTAGTTCTCCAATTGTAGCTCTCCCAGTATAGCCCTCCCAGTGTAGCTCTCCCAGTGTAGCCCTCCCAGTGTAGCCCTCCCAGTATAGCCCTCCCAGTGTAGCTCTCCCAGTGTAGCTCTCCCAGTGTAGCTCTCCCAGGACCTACGTGAGTTGCCGTCTCACTGTGTTGTGAGGATCCTGACCAAACACCGACATGCCTGATGTGTCTGCCTGTGTCAGTCATTATGTGAATCACGATCACGGTGGATGTAATAACAGTGTACACCCAAGCAAGGCTGGCTTCAATATTGTTCAAGGCATTCTGCAATTACAATGTATAGCACTAAACTCACAATGTAATTGTATGATGGCATTTTTTCCATATCTTAAATTTCTAGTTCACAGTAGAATGAACTTCACTTTAATAACTCTAATAGCTAAAGCCCCAGGCCAGATTAGGCCAGATTAGGACAGATTACAGCAGTGCAACCAAGTAGTCTAGCAGCAGCTCCACAGAAAGCATGTTGAGCTGGTTTGTGTCCGACAACACAGTCGCACATGAGGGTTTAGAGTGAGGTGAACAGTCCCGTTGGGCGGAGGAGCTGAGGGTGTGTGTGTCTGTGTGTACGCATGAGGCATGAGCACACTGCCATCACTGCTGTTTGTGAGTGATGGGTCCCTACGTGCAGGTCAGAGGTGGCCATACTCTACAACGACCGCTCCGTTCTGGAGAACCACCACGTGAGTGCTGCATACAAACTCATGCAGGAGGACGAGATGAACATCCTGGTCAATCTGTCCAAGGATGACTGGAGGTGTGTGTGTGTGTGTGTGTGTGTAGACTATAATGACTGGTGTGTGTGTGTAGGCTATAATGACTGGTGTGTGTTTTTGTCTCCAGAGAACTGCGCACCCTGGTGGTGGAGATGGTCATGAGCACAGATATGTCCTGTCACTTCCAGCAGATTAAAACTATGAGAGGCTCTCTGCAACAGCCAGAGGGGTGAACCAACACACACACACACACACACACACACACAAGACAGACAGACAGAGGGACAGAGAGAGAGACAAACACACACATGCACACAGGCAGACACACACAGAGGTAGACAGACAAACAGAGGGAGAGAGAGAAAGAGACACACACAGAGTGACAAACAGAGAGGTTTAAATGTAAACATTTTGGCAATACTGTATTTTATACAGTCATGGCAGTAAAGCCATCTTGGCTTGAGAGAGACATATAGGGACAGACAGACAGAGAGAGAGACACACACAGATGAGAGAGAAAGACAGAAAGGGTGAGAGGGGGTAATTATTATTATTATTAGTGGTGGTGGTGGTGTTGGTGGTGGAGTTTGCATTATTTTTGCTGATGTTACTTTGCCTAATACAACTCATCGGCTTTTGAATGCTAAATTATATTCATTTTCTAAAACAACTTCCAGTTCTTTGGCAATACTGTACTTCACACAGCCATGCCAATAAAGCCATCTTGAGAGAGAGAGAGAGAGAGAGAGAGAGAGAGAAATATTTAGACACACATGAGTGTGACACTAGCGTTTCACTGAATGGCCTGCCAGCGTTGTGTGTGTGTGATTCAGAGAGACAGAGGGACTGATGAGGTTCTTGTGTGTGTCTAACAGAATAGACAAGGCTAAAGCTCTCTCTCTGATGTGTGTGTGTGTGTGTGTGTGTCTAACAGGGTAGACAAGGCTAAAGCTCTCTCTCTGATGTGTGTGTGTGCGTGTGTGTGTGTCTAACAGAGTAGACAAGGCTAAAGCTCTCTCTCTGATGTGTGTGTGTGCGTGTGTGTGTGTCTAACAGGGTAGACAAGGCTAAAGCTCTCTCTCTGATGTGTGTGTGTGTGTGTGTGTGTCTAACAGAGTAGACAAGGCTAAAGCTCTCTCTCTGATGTGTGTGTGTGCGTGTGTGTGTGTCTAACAGAGTAGACAAGGCTAAAGCTCTCTCTCTGATGCTGCACGCAGCAGACATCAGCCACCCGGCTAAGCGCTGGGACCTCCACTACCGATGGACACAGGCTCTTATGGAGGAGTTCTTCAGACAGGTGTGCACACGTGAACACACACATGCACAGCACATATACACACACACAGTTTTCCTAAAGAAACCATTGTTTCTCCTGCTCCATTTAAACAGATAGTTATTTATACAGATTTACACTGCAGACATTTCTGTGTACTAGTGTTACATATCCCAAAAGCTAATTGCCAATCTGTTCCTGATGGAGACCTGAGTCTACAAATGTAGTCAGTGACTTTCCTGACTCCTGGTGTTCTACCTCCCTCTAGTGTTCAGTTCGTGTGTACAGAACAAAGCCCTTCTGTAGAGATTAGGTCCAGCTCCAGTTACTGTAGTAACCAACAGTGCAGTGATAGTGACCATTAGATCTGCCTTTGATGAATAATGACTGGAGGTAATTCTCCAGGTAGACTTACAGAACGCCGTGATGTGTGTGTGTGTGTGTGTGTGAGTGACTCTGGTGTTCTGTGTTATTGTAGGGTGATAAGGAGGCAGAATTAGGGTTGCCCTTCTCTCCACTGTGTGACCGTCAGGCCACTATGATTGCACAGTCTCAGATAGGTGAGTCTCTCTCTCTCTCTTTCTCTCTCTCTCTACATCTCCCTCTCATCTTGGCTCTGTCTCTCTGTCTCTCACACAAGCTGTGTATCGCACAGCCACTGCGGCTGTGCTATATGTAGTTTTATATCATTACCACTATATTCTATATTTTTTTAGTAACCACGAAACAATCTGTGCTGTTGTGTTGTCAATCAAACACAGTGAAATCAAACACAGTGAAAGTTCTTTCTTCTTCTGTCCGCCGGAAGGGTTCATTGACTTCATCGTGGAGCCCACGTTCTCTGTGCTTGTGGACACCACAGAGAAGATAATCACTCCTCTCATAGAGGACGCGTTACACGCAGACACCACAGGGGGACGCAGGTCCAGGTAAACCCTCCCCGTCTCAGTTTGTCCCACCTGTTATGTCACAGCTTAAATGTTCAGTGTGTGGTGGAAGGACATGAAACCATGAAGGCAGTTAGAGGGTTTAAAGGGTTTAATGAAAGAAAGATGCTGTCTCTCACCAGTCTCTCTCGCCAGTGCTGTCTCTCTCTCCCCAGCAGTGCTGTCTCTCTCTCCAGTGCTGTCTCTCTCTCCCCAGCAGGGGCTACACTGGCTGAGCCAGCAGGTCAGCAGGAGCTGGAATCGCTGTGTTATGTTGTTTTCATCATTGTCGTTGTTGTTGTTGTTTATGTTGTCAGCCTGACGGGTCGAGGCTCAGCCGCTGTGGTCGAGTCCGTTCAGAGACACAGCGAGCGTGATGTGGGTGACCAGCATGCTGTGGCCACCGACTACTCCCTCACCGGCATCGACCTGAAACGGGTCCGGCACACACTCGCCGAGGTCATCCAGAGCAACAAGGAGCGGTGGAAGGAGTTGTCTGTTCAAGGTGTGTGTGTGTGTGTGTGTGTGTGTGCGTGAGGCTGTAGGTGTGTGTGTGTGTGTGCGTGCGTGAGGCTGTAGGTGTGTGTGTGTGTGTGTGTGTGTGTGTGTGTGAGGCTGTAGGTGTGTGTGTGTGTGTGTGCGTGCGTGAGGCTGTAGGTGTGTGTGTGTGTGTGTGTGCATGCGTGAGGCTGTAGGTGTGTGTGTGTGTGTGTGTGTGTTCATTTGCATGTGGTTTATATGCATGTTTAATCTGTTCTGCTGCTCCACTGCTCTCCAATACACACACAGACGCATGCGAATGGTGTCAGCACGTGAGCATGAGTGCATCCTGTCTCAGGATGATGTGACTCAGTTCTACCCCCCTCACGTTTTCTCTCTCTCTCTCTCTGCCAGAACTGGCCAATAAGGAGAGGGAGAAGCGTTGTGAGCAGGGGCCTTCATCCCAAACAGCAGAGATCACACTGCCTCATGGGAGCCCAGCCCGGCTGAGTCACGATTCAGAGTCAAAGTCCCTCAGTGAACTGAACCACACAGACTCGCTCCACTCCTCCCAGGAGTCTCTGGGACACAACTCTCGCTCGCCTGGGGGTGATCCGGGAGACGGCTCAGCCGATGCCAGCCCTGACGCACAGCCCAGCTCAGAGCCTCTGCCCTGGAACAGCAAAACGGCCTGACGGGGGTCTTGCTCCACCTGCCCCTGGGTGTAGTGGCCCTGAACTCTGACACTGTGTGTGTACTGTGGTATAACGCAAAGCTGATAAGGGTTGATGTACATAGCACCGTGTCAGCTGTATCCTAACGCTACTGTGTCCTTAGCGGTCGGAGAGGGGGAGGGTCACAGTGATGGAGAGTTTTGATGTGTCCATGACAGCAAGCGTCGTCATAGAGATGGCGAGGTATACTGTGTTGTCATGGAAACTTTGTTTTCGTAGGGAGGAGGAGGTTGACCGACCCTCGAGGAAGAATCGCTGAGCCTCCTAAACGCTGCCTTTTACATCCACCCTCATCCACCCTCATCCACCCTCATCCACCCTGACCCACCCTCATCCACCCTGACCCACCCTCATCCACCCTGACCCACCCTCATCCACCCTGGTTCATCCTGGTCCATTCTGATTCATTCCGTCATTTTTGTAAATTAGCATTTTAATTTTGGTTTTTGTTTTGTTTTTTTGTCTCCCCAGGCATTTGTAAAGTTATTTATTAAAGATTGTTCTGCTTCCCTTTAAATCATAATTGGTTTCATTTTCATATTATTTTCTACTGCCTGCCTTGATAGTGCAAGCAAAAAGAAAGCAGAAATATGGGACTCGTCTCCACCCTGACGGCCAGGCCGAATGAGCCTGTGTGTGAGTCTAGCTGCTTTTAGCAGTCGTGCCCTTCAGAGGAAAGACCCGCTCCACTGACACACAGAAAGATTAAACCCGACACAACGTGGTTCTAAATATCTTATTAAAGTATCTTGGAGAAGAAACAATAGAGCCACTTTATTTCTGTTTAAACACATCAAACTGCAGCCCATCTGGTAGGGACAGAACGGTACAGTGCTTCTCAACGCTGCTAAACCAAAACAAACGCCGACTGGATCCGTCAACGTGCTGCCAACATGAGGCTGTTCAGCCTGAAAATAATTCAACTTAAAGCCACCAGGACAGAGCCAAACTGTGTTTACAGAAAAGAAGTGGCTCAGAAAAACCAAAGTTAGCACGACAACAACAACAAAAAAAAGGTGTCCAGCTGTATTAACCAATCAGGGAAGGCCTTACGTCCTCTCTGCAGCCCTGTGTGCTGTGGGCGTGGCCATAGGAATAGACTCTTCTGATCGCTGTCTGGCGTACATTATTAAGAAACTTAACATCGATTTAAGCAGCTTTAATATGTATGATATAAAAATAGAATTACTGTTATTTAAATTCAACACCCCAAAAATAGAAATGTCATGTAATTTGAGTTAGATAACATACTAAACATCTTTGTAATCCTTTGAAATGGCAAGACACCAGGCTAAACATTGTCCTCACTGTTCCCTTCCTCAGCCCAGAGCTTTTTTGCCTTGTTACCTCCCAAATAAAATGCAGATATAAAATAGTAATACGAGCATATTTTGTTCTGTTGGTTCTTAAACGTTGGCATACTCTGGGGCAGAAGGCCGTGCTGGTGTGTGTGTCTCAGATTTGATGAGAGTGAGCAGCAGTGGGTCCAGAAACTCACGTTAGTGAGGAGTTGGTACTACAACAGTACTGTGTTTGTGCTGGGTGCTCCTACTACACGTTTACCAAAAATAATGTGATTTTCAATTCCTGGTCAAGTTGTCAAGTGCATCACTGAGACATCACTCTGCACAGTTTATATGGACACACCGTAAAATAGAAAATATTGGATGATTAAAGAAGAAAAACGAAAGGAATGTTCATGATTAACAAGTTATGATAAAACAATATGAAGAATATTGATAAAAGAAAATGAAAACACCTCTACCAGTAGAACCCTCACACACAGAGAACCTGACACGCTTAATAAGAGGTGTTCGACAGGGGCAGTTTGGCTCGTACCGGCCCCGGCCCATGCTTACTAACGAAACCTTCATTAGGGCCACTCTGGATGCCTGTCTCTCCTCTTACGGAAGTTCCTCTTCATCCTCCAGAAAGGCAGAGGAAGACTCTGTCTGGTCTTTCCCCGTCTTCATGCCTGGTGAGAGAGAATTCTGTTTACATTGTATTGTAATGTGGATAAAGACATTAAAGGTGAGCTACGCTAAGCAGGTCAAGAGTGACAGTGTACAGTGGCCCCCCCTGACTGACCCCTCCTGACTGGCCCTCCTGACTGGCCCTCCTGACTGGCCCCTCCTGACTGGCCCCTCCTGACTGGCCCCTCCTGACTGGCCCCTCCTGAAATCTCTGATGGTGATTTTAAATGTGCAACATGTCTGTCAGTCATCAGCCAATCAGTGCACCACAGTGTGTCGTCTTCCTCTGTGTACAGTGCCAGGGTCTACTTGGGTAGAACATTCCTCAGTTCTAGAGTGGAATGAACGGTTCTGGAACTCACTGTGGTTGTGGAACTTCTCCAAGTTCTGGAACTCACTGTGGTTGTGGAACTTCTCCAAGTTCTGGAACTCACTGTGGTTGTGGAACTCACTGTGGTTGTGGAACTTCTCCAAGTTCTGGAACTCACTGTGGTTGTGGAACTTCTCTGTGAGGTCCTGTGGCTCTTACCTGCTGTGAAGGGTGGCTGCTGGTGGTAAGGTGTGTCTTTGCGTCGGGGTGGTACGTGGGCCGACTCCTCGGACAGCGTGGCCAGAGGGGACTGTGGGCGTCTGGGTCGGTGGAGACTCTCCTCTGCTCCGGCACGCTGGATGTCTGATGGTTCTCTACCTGCACGGAGAGGCACAACAGCATGAATCCCAACACCTGCTGCTACAAGGCATCTACTCTGACCTTTCAGCCTCATATCCCAGTCTCTGAAAACCTCTCAGCTACTGGAGAGAATGTTCGGAGTGGGATTCACTCCACCATTCACCAAAGAACACCGTGTTAAGTGATAACTCAAATACTCAAATACAGACACAGCCCTGTGAAAGACACATGAACAGCCAGGAAGAATATCAAGAAAAACTCAACTCAGTTCAAGTCAGTGCAAACTCAAACAGTGTAGAGAGGCAGAAAAACATCTGTTATTCATGACTCTTATTCAAATGTGGACTGTTTGCAGACAACTCTGATGGTGTGAAGTGTGTGGGAGTCAGAAACTCATGCTGAACACTGGGATAAACACCTGCTAACAAACACCACACAGTCCATGAGGTTTTCCATTTCAAGCTTGAAAAAAAATCACTTTTATTTCTTTCATTCTAGTTCTGTGAACCATCGTTACATAAAGAAGGTCAGAAGTTTGTACAAACCCATTTCAACGGGCCAGGAAATCTTCTGCCAATATTTATCACACCACAGATATATTCTTAAGTTATTACAAATACTGAAAGATGATGAAGGAATTCACAAATGTGTACTTTCTTATATGAATTGTTGACATTTATGAACAGGCATATTTTCAAACCCAAATAGAAGAGATACAGAATGTTATTAAACATCAATATTATGGTTGGCATAGCTACAAGTAAAAGAACAGTGTATGTACACAGAAAAAGAGTTCTTGTAGAAAGAAGATCTGGAGAGCGAGTACAATGATTACGAGAAACAGAAGTGCATATCGCAGGTGAATGTCGGGGAAGGTTATCGCGACACGGACGAAGGACTGGACAAGGGTTGCTCTGGGTACTCTGGAGCCCCTGGTGAGTCCTCTGCATGTGAACACACAAAAGAATGACAACCAGAATAAAAAAAAATGATTTCCAAAAGAAAGATAAGATGAAAATAAAGTAAAGGAGAGACAAGAAACAAGAAAAGACTCGTCAGCACATGGAGAAACTCTTCAAGACACCAGTCATCACCATCACCACGAGGCTAAAGTAGCGCTAACGTGCCGTAGCGCTAACGTGCCGTAGCGTAGCAGAGCTAGCCCTTTGCTCTTGGCTTTTGAGCTTTTCCCAAATGCAGTTAAACAGAAGAATGTTTCCCAGCCCAGCCGTGTCTAAGCAGTCAGTTAGCAATTAGCAGTTACGCTTCACATCAGAGTTTGCTGTAATTCCACAGGAGGTCAGACTGACGAGGTTAATGTTTATGCTAGAAACACTTAAACACGCTGTTCAGTTACACAGGAAGCACAGTGACAGTTCAGATTCTCAGAAGGCTTTAAATGGGGATCGCTGAGCTGAATCAGCCACAGAGGAGAAGTTCAAACTGCCCCTGACCTAGATGCCTCCTAGAGTCCAATAAGAATGAGGAAGACCCAGTTCTGTTTGGCTCTGATCTAGACTTACCCCCTGCCATACTGCTTCCTGCCTGCCCATCACAACTGACATAAGACTCATTGCCATTTGGCTCTGGGCAGTTGTGATTGGCCCATTGGACTGCGTTGCCATAGTGCTGCACACACACACACACACACACACACACACACACACACACACACACACGCACGCACGCACGCACATACACACACACAACAAAAAGCACAGTGCCATACAGTGGACAAAGCCTATCACCATATGACATGCATGAGAGTGTAAAATGTACTATGAACAAATCTGTCTGACTCTACTTCTCTAAGATGTAGATGTCTCTATGAACACAATGTAACATAATGAAAGATGACATGGGCTTAAAGAAGTAGATCTTCCATTTTAGCCTGCGATCACTGAATTTCAGTGAACAATAAGTCCCTTTTTCCTACAGAATCTGATGGTTTTTGTTGAAAGACGGCGAGTCTGCCGTTCGGACACGTCTGCTATCAGATGTACTGTCAGCTATTTCAGCACAGGCAGCATGTTTCCTGGTTACATATCAGCACCAAGCCATATTACACTGTAACACGACACCACTGTTAGAGAGAGCTTCTACAGTCAATCTTAGCTGAAAGACAGAGAGAGAGACAGAGGGAGGGAGAGAGAGAATGAGAGAGAGAGAATGAGAGAGAGAGCATTTGTAGACTGGGAAAAAACAGAGAAAATAGAGGTTTGATATTAGCTTGTCAAAACTGGACTCATTCCTCAGCAGATTTTAGTGGAGATTAGTGGTCAAAGTATGAACAAAGGGGTGGACAACAGGGTGGACAACAGGGTGGACAAAGGGGTGGACAAAGGGGTGGACAACAGGGTGGACAAAGGGGTGGACAAAGGGGTGGACAACAGGGTGGACAAAGGGGTGGACAACAGGGTGGACAACAGGGTGGACAACAGGGTGGACAACAGGGTGGACAAAGGGTGGACAAAGGGGTGGACAACAGGGTGGACAACAGGGTGGACAAAGGGGTGGACAACAGGGTGGACAAAGGGGTGGACAAAGTATTGAGTGATGAAACATCACAAACACATTAAAATAAATCATTTAAAACAATGCAAAACCAACCAGCTGAACTCAGGAGAAAGGGAGATTCTGTGCTCATCCCCGTGATTCTGTGCTCATCCCCGTGATTCTGTGCTCATCCCCGTGATTCTGTGCTACCCCTTTCGCATGGAGTCTTATTAACTCCATGTCACACTCTCTTTAACTATTTAATGATTTCTCAAATCTCCAGGTGAGCTCTATTTTCTGCAGACAACATTGTATAATGATATAATAGCCATGGCAACAGCTTCATCCGTCCCATGTATGAAACCAGAGTGAGTTTCACACAGACCCAGAAGCACAGAGATGAACATTTCCAGCCACTTTCCTTCATGAATCACAATTAGCTGCCCTTTATTCAGCAGAGAAGCAGCAGTGGGTGGAGACAGCCAGGGTGGAGACAGCTAGGGTGGAGACAGCTGGGTTTTTTTTCATGACAACTGATTTTTGGCTGGAGATAGCTGGGGTTCAGGTGAAGACATTAGGGTGGAGACGGGAGGTTTTTGTGAACTCATGACAGCTGAGGTTTGGGTGGAGGCGGCTGGGGTTTGGGTGGAGACCACACTGCTGGTCTGAGGCTGTGTGGAGTGGCGTCCTGCGTCCCGTACAGCCACAGGAATGCTGACTGGTTCTTCGTTCTGGGGTGTTTTGCTCTGCTCAGCTAGGCTGCCCATCTGCGGCTGGAGCTCCACAGTGATGCCTCTGCACTTATCGATCGACCACCTCGGGCTAATATAGTTTAGCACGTCCATGCCAGGAAATGGCTCCGCCCGGGAGCCCTGTCCACTGCACTCTGCTGCTCCCTCCTCCACCCACATCACTGCCTTAAGAAAGCCTCCCCTCCATCCACCCCCACCACCCTCAAACACACAGACAAGGCAAAGCCCGTCTGAGGCAAACCCTATCTGAGAGAGCAACGCAGAGATGCAGACAGTGTAGACATCCTAAACGTGGGGCCTTGGGGTGAGCAAAGCTTAGAGAGGGTTTGGCCTTCTGAAGTCTCCTAATGATATTAGCAGACAAGTGTGGAAATAATACTCTTGTGTGTAGAGGACCAGAGAGCAGGATACAGAGTTTGGGGCTGGCTGATATAAAGCACCTGCTGACAAAATGAACAGAAACGAAATTCTTTGACACACACACACACACAAAAATGAAAGACAAAGATGTGTGTGATAAGTGAAGAGGAGAAGCAGAAAGCCAAGCTTCTGCGTTCAGAACCAGAACCAAGTTTAGAGGTCACGTCACACAAAGGGTATTCCTACAGTGTCTCTGGCACTGTGTCTGTGGTGGCAGATGGCATGGCAGGGCTGGGTCAGAACCTCTCCAGGTTGGTTCTGGGTTTAGGTTGGTTCTGGGTTTAGGTCATGGCTATTCTGGACAGTCTGACACATTTAATGCAGGCGTTAGCACTGCTGCAGTTATGTGAGCCTGATAATGTGGGCGTCACCAGAAGTACAGCTCTAAAAACAGTACATCCCACCATCTCTAAGAATGGTACGTCCCACAAATTCTGAGAACAGCATGTTCACAACTCAGAGAATGGTACGTCCCACAAACTGTATGAATTTTCCACAGCATTTGTCTTGGACTAAGGTCTAATCCAGTGTTCTGGATGTAAGGGTAAGGCAGAGTTTAAGGTCCCGGACAACACATCTGACTCTACTCAGCAAAGGTGTACTAATTAGGTGCTGAGTGGAAACAGGTGTGTTGAGGCACAGAAACACCCTCCCAGGACTTCTACCCTAATTCATTTAATAGGTTTGTTTACAAGCAAAAGACTATTAAATTTGAATTGATGCAAATGACGGCAATGGCAGAAGGATTGTCACCGTAGTCTATGTGTATTTAACACAGACGTGTAGGGGGCACTATTACACACATCACAACTCGCATCATACACCATAGTGGACTATGAGAAGAGAACAGAGTTGAACTCATTTATAACTACCAATTATTGATAAAGCAGTAATGAACTCATAGGTGTGTGATGTGCGGAGTGAACTACACAGGTGAGTGACCGAGGTGTGTGTGTGTGTGTGTGTGGTACTGGACACGTGCTTGTGAAGTGGGAGGAGTGGGAGACGTGGGGAACAGCCTGTGTGATTGGACCTCAGCGGTGGACCATGCCAGTGATGCAGGCGGTGCCCAGTAAAGGTGACAGGTTGGTGGCAGATGGTTACAGAGGTCGTGGTCATGGTTACGGAGATGACATCAGGGCCTCACTGTATTCCTGTGATGGAGAACTGCGTATGGTTCTTAATAAGGGGCTAAATCTCTGAGCTCACAATTCAATTAGACCACGGTTCTCAGGGAAGCATGTCTGTGCTTCATTACATCTCACATTTCACCATGATTTGATCACACTGATCTGATTATTTTGCTTAGATTCAGAGATCTTTTTAAAAACATAGTATCTATGCATGTGACTGAAGGACCTATTTACACAGCAGTGGAATATACATAATGGAAACGCACACTAGACGCACACTAGACACACACTAGACACACACTAGACGCACACTAGACGCACACAAGACGCACACTAGACGCACACTAGACACACACTAGACACACACTAGACACACACTAAACTTTTTCATAATTAATTTAGTGGGTTTTGCAAATAAGCTGAAAATTGCAAAAATACCCTGTTTTTTGGATATTATTGTATATTGTATTGCATATTACTTATTATTGATTGTCATAGTCCAAAATCAATGCAGCTGAAATTCCACTTTAGGACTGATACATTGCTAACAACAATACATTCATACCCCCCAGTCATCATCATCATCATCATAATAATAAACTAATGGGCAGGACGGTGGGACAGATGGCATGTTTGGCATGGAGTGTGTGTGTGTGTGTGTGTGTGTGTGTGTGTATACCTCTCATGGTGGGCGGTGTGTAGACGCTCGTCTTCCTCTGGGCTGGAGACAGTTGGGCAGACTGGGTCTGGCATGGACAGTGGAAAAGCACTGTGAGATAGAACCAGGATAACCTTTCACCCCCCCCCACCCCCACACACACACACACACTATTACAAGAGCTCCACCCTACGCAATCGCTGAGAGGCACATCAGAGCTGCCTCTGTGGTGTGGAGCAGACTGAGGTGGAGCTCAGGACCTGAGTGAGCAGCACCACCTGCACAACACAACACAACACCACCACCACCACCACCACCACCATCACCACAGCTCAGTGTGCATGTGTGGATGATGATGGGGCTACAGAGGAGCATGTCATGTGATCATGTGATGTCTGAGATTGTGATGGGGAACACAGACCAAAGTGCTGCTCTAAAAGGTTAAGGGAGGGATCTGAACCTCCTCCCTTAGATTAAGGCAGACAAGAGGATCCAGGAGCCACCTCTCCCTGGGTAGATCCAGGAGCCACCTCCAGGAGCCACCTCTCTCTGGGTGGATCCAGGAGCCACCTCTCCCTGGGTGGATCCAGGGGCCACCTCTCCCTGGGTGGATCCAGGAGCCAACTCTCCCTGGGTGGATCCAGGAGCTACCCCTCCCTGGGTGGATCCAGGAGCTACCCCTCCCTGGGTGGATCCAGGAGCTACCCCTCCCTGGGTGGATCCAGGAAGCTACCTCTCCCTGGGTGGATCCAGGAGCTACCCCTCCCTGGGTGGTGCAGTACCTACCTCTCCCTGGGAGCTTGATGACTGCTTTTCATCTGCTGCACAGAGAGATAGAGATGAAGAGAGAAATGAGGATTGAGATAATGTGAGAGAGAGGGAGAGAAGAGACAGAGAAAGTTGGAGTGAGAGAGAAAGAGAGAGTTGGTTTTCAGCACGTGTCTGAAATATGATCTACATTTTTTTTTTATCTTTTCATCTAATATTTGGTCCAAAATAGACAAAGGATGCAGAACATGAAAAAACGTGCAAGATTTGTTTTGCTGTTTCGTCTGCTGGTCTATATATAGGCCTGTCTATGCTGTTTCGTCTGCTGGTCTATATATAGGCCTGTCTATGCTGTTTCGTCTGCTGGTCTATATATATAGGCCTGTCTATGCTGTTTCGTCTGCTGGTCTATATATAGGCCTGTCTATGCTGTTTAGATCTTTGGTCTATATATAGGTCTGTCTATATATAGTCTGCTGGTCTATATATAGGCCTGTCTATGCTGTTTTGTCTGCTGGTCTATATATAGGCCTGTCTATGCCGTTTTGTCTGCTGGTCTATATATAGGCCTGTCTATGCTGTTTCGTCTGCTGGTCTATATATAGGCCTGTCTATGCTGTTTTGTCTGCTGGTCTATATATAGGCCTGTCTATGCTGTTTTGTCTGCTGGTCTATATATAGGCCTGTCTATGCTGTTGTGTCTGCTGGTCTATATATAGGCCTGTCTATGCTGTTGTGTCTGCTGGTCTATATATAGGCCTGTCTATGCTGTTGTGTCTGCTGGTCTATATATAGGCCTGTCTATGCTGTTTTGTCTGCTGGTCTATATATAGGCCTGTCTATGCTGTTTTGTCTGCTGGTCTATATATAGGCCTGTCTATGCTGTTTTTGCTGGTCTGCTGGTCTATATATAGGCCTGTCTATGCTGTTTCGTCTGCTGGTCTATATATAGGCCTGTCTATGCTGTTGTGTCTGCTGGTCTATATATAGGCCTGTCTATGCTGTTTTGTCTGCTGGTCTATATATAGGCCTGTCTATGCTGTTTTGTCTGCTGGTCTATATATAGGCCTGTCTATGCTGTTTTTGTCTGCTGGTCTATATATAGGCCTGTCTATGCTGTTTGTCTGCTGGTCTATATGGTCTATATATAGGCCTGTCTATGCTGTCTGCTGGTCTATATATAGCCTGTCTATGCTGTTTCGTCTGCTGGTCTATATATAGGCCTGTCTATGCTGTTGTGTCTGCTGGTCTATATATATAGGCCTGTCTATGCTGTTTTGTCTGCTGGTCTATATATAGGCCTGTCTATGCTGTTTCGTCTGCTGGTCTATATATAGGCCTGTCTATGCTGTTTCGTCTGCTGGTCTATATATAGGCCTGTCTATGCTGTTGTGTCTGCTGGTCTATATATAGGCCTGTCTATGCTGTTGTGTCTGCTGGTCTATATATAGGCCTGTCTATGCTGTTTCGTCTGCTGGTCTATATGTAGGCCTGTCTATGCTGTTTTGTCTGCTGGTCTATATGTAGGCCTGTCTATGCTGTTTTGTCTGCTGGTCTATATATAGGCCTGTCTATGCTGTTTCGTCTGCTGGTCTATATATAGGCCTGTCTATGCCACTTTAAGAGAAAATACAAACAGATCATTCCCAGTCAGACATGATCTGAGCGTCAAACTTTCTCCACTGTTTCTGTCAAGCCTGTTCACTCTCCATTGCCCTTAATGAATGACATCCCATAATAACCAGCAACAGTGTTTGGAGCTGGTGGCTGTCAGCCATCCACTGATCTCTCACACCCCGTGTGTGGACGCACGGCGTACTAGAACTGATGTTAAAGAAGTTGCACACACCATTACAGGCCACGATGAGACCAGGACCTAACCAGGAGAACTAGTCAGAAACACTGCTTACTAATCAGAAACCGTCCGAAGTGTAAAACCGTCCGAAGTGTATGTTTCTTAACTGTTTGTATGTAGAGAAGCTTTTTTTAATTTTAAATAATGCAGAGATGAGCACCACATGACTATCTTACATACACTATAAGTAACATACACTCTGGAGTCATGAAGACAAGCGTACTCGACCTGCCTTCATGTCCTCAGTTCACATTAGCCCACTGTCCGTGGTGTCTAATTTATTACATTTATTTGGAAAATCTGAAGAAATGCATCATATGTTCTCATATCTCTTATCACGCAAAGCACCTTATTAAACAAGAAAACTGTACACAGTTGTTCAATTCCCCAATGATTCATTTTAAAACATAGGCAGTTACACTGACTAACATCTAGTAAAATATATTTATGAGGGCATTGTATGTACGGCGCTCTGTTCAGTCCAGTCTGGATGAACCGCCCACAAAAAGATCATTATTGGGAGGCTGACGTCACACTAGCTTGCGGCGGCCAGATAAACACCACCCACTCCACCGCTTCACGAGTAGCTACACGCGCTCTTTAGAAACCCTCCCTCCAGCCGCGCGCTCACCGGCCCGCGCGCACTTCATAATGAGCTCATACCTGAAGTGCAAGAAAAACAAACAAAAACAATCCCCACGGAGACCAGTGGAGGGACGCACAGCAACTACGTGTTGGCCAAAGACCTAATTCTGCTTGTCTTCTGCATGTAGGTTTGTGGCTGCTCCAACACAGCAGGACACTGTTACACAGAGGGAGTTATTACACAAGAGTTGGGCAGGCAACGCCGTGGGGAAGAGTGTAGTCCAACCGGCACCGCCAGACCCCTCTGCTTCAGACTCCGACAGCGAAACCGTGTCTAGCTTTGTGGACTTTCAAAAAGGTTCTTTTATAAGGCATCAGTAGCTTTTCGATGACGGAGAAATGCCAGTGTCACAAAGAATTGCTTGTGTGAAAGCTGCTCTGTGCATCTGCTCTCCACCCACTCGCGCTCCTACAACAGCCAAGCAAGCCACTACAGCAACCGAGCCGGTTTACCGCCAAACACTACGCACACCGCACCGCGGCAACCAGCGTCCAACCAATCACGAACCTCTAAAAGATGAAGCACACATTACGCGTGCTTGAAAAGATTCCCGAGGCATTCGCGATGCCAGGACGGAAGGTTCCAGATTTGATGTTTTGTGCACAGCTACGAGCACACGGCGGCACGAAGAGGTCGTGAGAGGTCGCGTCTATAAAGTCCTTCGCAGCAAAGCAAACAAGTGCTTTGTGCATGGCGAGAAGTCCCATTGGCAGTAATTATCGAGAGTTGGTTAAGAAATGCCTGGCACCGGATAGGCAGAAATCAACACTTGGAACTTTTTCCCTCCTGCACGCTTGCTGACAATAAAGTTTCTGAATCAGCGCCTGTCGGCTGGCATGAAGGTGCTGGCACACAGCAGCGCGACGGTTTAATTACCGCCCGTAAGATTCGGCGCTGCCCGCTCCTTATTAACCCAAACTGGCCGTTCCTGTGACGGGAAAGAGGCTGGACAGGGCCGACTGCTATTCAGTCTCCAATCAGACGCACCAAAACAGGGTGTGATGAGACCGTTTATACCACTTTCCCAAGGTGAAAAAAAATATCACCACGCAGCCAAGGACGCCTCTTCTTCGTTGGTCTTATGTTGTCAGTTTCTTTGTACGTGTTCTTATATGATCTTTCGCATACCGCGCAGTGTTGTGACACGGTGCGGTTGTGTTCATTTGGCCTCTGAAGTCTGACTCAGCTGTCAATAGATACATACTGCACATACATTACTCATTGGGTATCTGTTTGACCACCCAGTAGCATTGTCACAGGGTCAAAGGTTAATGTGTCAAGGTTAAAGTGTAGTGCCTCTTGGCTTTCAGGCTAAAACACCACCCAATGAGCGCGCACACACACGCACACACACACACACACACACACACACACACCTCGCACAGTTCAACCACTGATGTCGTTTAACAAGACTATTATAAAAATGGTCTTTTCCATTATTCATTGTTGACCTTTACTTAAATGTCAGTGCTACGGCAAAACTGACCAACATCATTTTAAGCACTACCTCCATAAACAACCCCCCACTCGCTGACCACAGTTCTGACTGAACTCAGGCTGCGGGGCGTTTCCTCCAAACCACGGCTGTTTTTCCACTCTGCAGCAGTGATGGGGAATAAGGTGTCCTTGTGCTTTTGGAGCAGGATCTCTGAGGAGCAGGATCTCTGAGGAACAGGAACTCTGAGGAGCAGGATCTCTGAGGAGCAGGAACTCTGAGGAGCAGGATCTCTGAGGAGCAGGAACTCTGAGGAGCAGGAACTCCGAGGAGCAGGAACTCCGAGGAGCAGGAACTCTGAGGAGCAGGAACTCTGAGGAGCAGGAACTCTGAGGAGCAGGATCTCCGAAGCAACACGGTCCATATGGTGAGGCAACAGGAGGCTGTTTGTTCAGATTTTGGCCTGGGGCTTCGCTGACATATGCACGGTGTGGCACACCTGTCCCCGCCCACAACTAGAGCCCCATCTGCTGAGATGTTTAACCCTTTCCTTGCTCACAGCTACACCACTGCTGCACCACCACCACTTGAAATCTCGAAGCCTTTCACAGCCTGTGACGACAGTCCCAGTCCCCAACATCTTCAGCCTTATACAGGCTTGCAGCCACACCGCCAACTCAGTGGTTCAACTTCATGAACTTTAGTCTCTGTAATGTTTGGGGGTGTTCCTGCCCATGACCTCTAACCCCTCTAAACTGTCGTCATTACACTTTTAATCTCGTCAACGCCAGACAAAACAAGCCATGAAGTAAAGTACTATCCAGCACTGAAGGCTTCTGATAACACTAGCGATGGCCCTGTCAAGGCTGCAGACGCGTGTCCATGTGTTGAGTCTAATCGCTCCTGCAGTGGGTCTCAGATATGAGCGTACTGCACCTCCTTTAACCAATCAGGAAGGAGCACAGGACACCACATGGTGCTCATAAAGTGTAACATGAACCACTCTGTAAAAAAAAAAGGTTCATTAGTGAATCTTTTAGCAGTGTGTGTTTAACCGAGACCTGCATGTCCTCTGCACCTGCATGTCCTCTGCACGACTCTGTGCTCTTTCTTCACTAGCTCATCGAATGCAGCTTTGGACGGGCGCATATGGCTGATGGTCACAGCCTGACTACCATGTACGGTCCAGGGCCCTGGTGCCGGTTGTCCTCCCTCCCCGACCTCTGAACACACTGCACAGAGACCAGACACACCAGTCAGAGGAGATACAACACGAGTCAGAGGAGTTACAGCACCAGTCAGACGAGCTACAGCACCAGTCAGACGAGCTACAGCACCAGACGAGCTACAGCACCAGCACCAGACGAGCTACAGCACCAGGCAGACGAGCTACAGCACCAGACGAGCTACAGCACCAGGCGAGCTACAGCACCAGTCAGACGAGCTACAGCACCAGTCAGACGAGCTACAGCACCAGACGAGCTACAGCACCAGGCAGCTACAGCACCAGCACCAGATGAGCTACAGCACCAGGCAGACGAGCTACAGCACCAGGCGAGCTACAGCACCAGGCGAGCTACAGCACCAGGCAGAGGCGAGCTACAGCACCAGGCGAGCTACAGCACCAGGCAGCTACAGCACCAGTCAGACGAGCTACAGCACCAGACGAGCTACAGCACCAGGCAGACGAGCTACAGCACCAGGCAGACGAGCTACAGCACCAGACGAGCTACAGCACCAGACGACTTACAGCACCAGGCAGACGAGCTACAGCACCAGACGAGCTACAGCACCAGACGAGCTACAGCACCAGGCAGACGAGCTACAGCACCAGACGAGCTACAGCACCAGACGAGCTACAGCACCCAGACGAGCTACAGCACCAGACGAGCTACAGCACCAGGCAGACGAGCTACAGCACCAGGCAGACGAGCTACAGCACCAGACGAGCTACAGCACCAGTCAGACGAGCTACAGCACCAGCACCAGGCAGGCGAGCTACAGCAGCTACAGCACCAGTCGAGCTACAGCGAGCTACAGCACCAGTCAGACGAGCTACAGCACCAGACGAGCTACAGCACCAGACGAGCTACAGCACCAGTCAGATGAGCTACAGCACCAGTCAGACGAGCTACAGCACCAGACGAGCAACCGCACCAGACGAGCTACAGCACCAGACGAGCTACAGCACCAGTCAGACGAGCTACAGCACCAGTCAGACGACGAGCTACAGCACCAGTCAGACGAGCTACAGCACCAGCAGACGAGCTACAGCACCAGTCAGACGAGCTACAGCACCAGACGAGCTACAGCACCAGACGAGCTACAGCACCAGACGAGCTACAGCACCAGGCAGACGAGCTACAGCACCCAGACGAGCTACAGCACCAGACGAGCTACAGCACCAGACGAGCTACAGCACCAGTCAGACGAGCTACAGCACCAGTCAGACGAGCTACAGCACCAGACGAGTTACAGCACCAGTCAGACGAGCTACAGCACCAGTCAGACGAGCTACAGCACCAGGCAGGCAGACGAGCTACAGCACCAGACGCTACAGCTACAGCACCAGCTACAGCACCAGGCGAGCTACAGCACCAGACGAGCTACAGCACCAGTCAGACGAGCTACAGCACCAGACGAGCTACAGCACCAGTCAGACGAGCTACAGCACCAGACGAGCTACAGCACCAGGCACCAGGCAGACGAGCTACAGCACCAATCAGACACACAACAGTCCCACTTCTGTTGTGTAGCAGTAGAATGACCAACCATCTCTGAAAGGAAACGTGCTGAAAACCAGTTCAGCTTTAAAACTTTAAAACATACCATTTATAATGAATCATTATTATCAATATCAATGTTTCACTTATTTATTTATGTTCTAATTATTTATTGTTTATTTATTTCTTTATTATACTATTACATGGGCTTACTGGGTGATGGTGACAGGTTTGTTAACTTGAGGCCCAGTGAAGTCAAACAACATGGTGTCTCTGCAGACTGACCTCATGGCCACTGGAGGGGAAGCCCACAGCTCTGTTTGTGCTACGTTAACCTTTCACCCCCATGGACTCTACGGCTGAGCCCACCACCCCCGTTTGTGTGGGCAATACAGCCTTTTGCAACATGTACCTAATATTACCTGATGAACTGGTGTAGTTATAAATAATATTATTACCTGATGAACTGGGATCGTTATAAATAACAAGAGTTGCTGGAGTGGGTCTCCGTTTGCGTATCTGTGGATTAGAAAGAGACAGAGAGAGAGAGAGAGAGGGAGAGAGAGAGAGAGAGAGAGAGAGAGAGAGAGAGAGAGAGAGAGAGAGAGAGAGAGAGAGAGAGAGAGAGAGAGAGAGAGAGAGAGAGAGAGAGAGAGGGAGAGAGAGAGAGAGAGAGAGACAGAGAGAGAGAGAGAGAGAGAGGGAGAGAGAGAGAGAGAGAGAGAGAGAGAGGGAGAGAGAGAGGGAGAGAGAATTTAACTGAGCAACTGTATACAACAATATAACATTGACACATCAGTGGTTTTGAGATCATCAGTGAAGGTGCATATCAGCTTTAGTGTTAAATCCAAACAACCTAAAAAGTCATAACTTCCTTCTCATCAGCGAGGCTTTTCTCTGATCACCCGCACATCTGAGATAGCATGACATATCAGACATCAGCGTCTCCATTAACCCTTATTAGATCACAGAGCCATATTCCTGAGGCTGGTCTCTTCCCTGAGTGTAGTGGTCAGGGTTTTCCTGTATCTGCATGGCTCAGGACTGAGCAGAGACCGGACGCTGCGTCCACTACAGACCACGCACTCAGCACAGACAAGGCCAAGAAGCATCCTGGCAAACTCATCCGTGAACGTTACTCTGATCCGTCAGCCGGACGTTGTACCACACAGCCTCGTACTTTGAACTAAAGATGCATGTTTAGGTCTGATCCAGCACACAGACGACACCGAGCTGAATGAACGCTAGAAGCATAAATGCACAGAAGTTTTCCTGAGCCAGCAGCAAATGCACCGACGCACAGTCCTGCACAGACACACAGTCCTGCACAGACACACAGTCCTGCACAGAAACACAGTCCTACATAGACACACAGTCCTGCACAGACACACAGTCCTGCACAGACACACAGTCCTACACAGACACACAGTCCTGCACAGACGCACAGTCCTGCACAGACGCACAGTCCTGCACAGAAACAGAGTCCTGCACAGAAACAGAGTCCTGCACAGACGCACAGTCCTGCACAGACGCACAGTCCTGCACAGAAACAGAGTCCTGCACAGACGCACAGTCCTGCACAGACGCACAGTCCTGCACAGACGCACAGTCCTGCACAGACACACAGTCCTACACAGACACACAGTCCTGCACAGACGCACAGTCCTGCACAGACGCACAGTCCTGCACAGACGCACAGTCCTGCACAGACACACAGTCCTGCACAGACACACAGTCCTAGAGGTTATTAGCCCCACCAGACACTGAACCCAGAGATCAACACAATGCTAACGAGTCCCCGTTACAGAAGTGATTTGTCAGCTAAGCACTCGGAGTGTCTCAGGAGGTCTCCACTACAGACAACGTTAGGCTCAGAGTAACAGGAGGAGCCCCAACCCCCTCCCCTTCTACTTACATGTTCTGCTGCCTGAGGGTCCAAATGGCTCTGAAACGATGGAACAGCGAACTGGATCTTCTTAGGACTATTGGGCTCCATGTTGAGAGTTAGCAAACAGGCTCAGAGGGAGAGAGTGAGAGAGTGAGTGTGGGAGAAAAAGAGAGTACGAGAGCGAGAGAGAGAGAGAGTGTGTGTGGGGGAGGAAGAGAGAGAGGATAAAGAACAGCTGTATGGTCAGCCTCAGAGCAGTAGCTCTCTCTCCAGTGACCCCCCCTCCTTATGAACTCCACTGAAGAGGCTCTCTGCTGGATCGCCCGCCTTCTCCTGTTCCACCACGCACAGGGAGAGAGGAAAGAGAGAGACACACAGATAGAGAGAGAGAGAGAGAAAGAGATAGAGACTGAAAGAGGTAGAGTGGGGAAACAGCTGGACCATCCACACCAGCACTGCCCCTGTCAAATTGTCCAGTGTAGAGATATAATCACGTCCAGTAGTGTCCAACCAACCCCCTGTGCTGGGGCTCCCTGTGTCCTGTGCCTCTGCTGTTCTGAAAGAGCGGTGTGTGTGTGTGTGTGTGTGTGTGTGTGTGGCAGCAGACAGCTGATGTGCAGTCTCCACCCTCAGCAGTATTAATGGGCCTGTGAGCGGAGCAGTGTGCGCTCCTGGAGAGGCGTGCTGATGCCAGTCCATTATTGATGACCCAAGTCCAGAAAACCCCACTGCAGACTGTTGGCTTCTTTCCTGCTCACCCCGTGCCTAGATCTCACTTCCTGGATGGAGGCGGAGCTTTGGACTGAGAGTGGCTTTACAGTGAGGACACATTACATGCTCCATCACTCTGACACATCATTTATGGTTTTTTAATTATTCAGATTTCCAGGGATGAGGAGTATAAATCAATCTCGTCCTAAAACAGCAGCATTTATTTTTAGGTTCAACCGGTTTTTTGGGCTGTAACTGCAGAAATGAAAATCCAGAATTCGGCTCGGATTAAAGAAAAGGACTCAAAAACAAATCACTAACACAAACATGAAATGGACAAGCTTACACACATCATCAGATGCAGACAGAAAATAAAATATTATATATATATATATATATATATATATATTATTATTTATAAAACACTACAGAAAACAACATTAAAGATCATCTGAGTAAACGTGTCTGAGTCTATTCAAATATTGCTGAGTAATATGCGCTTGCAATATGATTTGATGAAAGCTCATGCTAGACTAAACCTGACCTCACGGAATCGTCTCCATCGCCGTTAGGACACAGTCCAGCTCAACCATTTACTTTGGCCACCGGCCACTTGCCTCGCAAAGCTTCTGCATCGACCCACCAGGCGAAGAGAGGTCTGTTAGTCTGCCGTCAGTCCACAGCACAAGAGACCGAGATCCAACCAGACCAGAAATAAGGGGAGAGAAATTCGTTAAGTAATTTAATGATAAATGAAGCACACTGCAATGGAGGCACATAAAGTGCCTTTAAAAAGGCAAAATGCTGAGCAAGCAACTTAAATATCAGAGATGCTCCTTACCCTAAAGGTAACATCAATTAAATATGTTTCTAGTTGATAACAGGTACATTAGTAGAAGTGAATGTAGTACGAGTCTGGAACAGGACCGTTCCGGTTCAGAGCAGTTAACTGTGCTTCCGTGCACCAGGTTCATGTCATTAAGGGCAAACAGCCTTGCTGGATCGTGTCTTACAGACAACACAAAGACACTGTTGTCCAGCCACCAGGCTGGGATCTTCCTCCATGGTTAGAACCTTCCTACTGCAGCCCAGCAAGGTCTCAGGTCCAAGCTGGGAATCCTGGCTACAGCTGTCCCATCATAGGACCAGCTCCCTAACCTTAACCCCAACCCCACACCGTGACTGCGCTGAACCCCACTGCCTCTCATATAGGACCAGCTCCCTAACCTTAACCCCAACCCCACACCGTGACTGCGCTGAACCCCACTGCCTCTCATATAGGACCAGCTCCCTAACCTTAACCCCAACCCCACACCGTGACTGCGCTGAACCCCACTGCCTCTCATACACCACCAGAACCTCTCAGACTTTCACTACGTCCTCACTGGTAAACAGGGCAGCTTCCCCTAAAAGCCCTAGAGACAAACAGCACCTTTATGCTGCCGTATTACACACACACACAGCCTGTGATTACCTGTGCCTGCTGCAGAGATGACACATTTTATGATGTTATTTGGTTGCATGAAGGTGTGTTGTTAAATGCAAACGTGGGAAGACTCAGGCTAACAACCCTCTGACGTGATTCTTCCACTAAACAATCACTCACTTTGCGGCTGGAAGACGAACGCATGCTCACGACATCACATACCATAGCCGCTCACTTACCCACAATCCCACAGAAGGACACACAATGGCTGCTCTCTCTTGCAGAGGAACGTTTCCATGGTTACAGCTGGCCAGATTAAGTTTCAGGAGTGTGTAATTATTTTTATGACCGGCTTTCGCCATGAGAACTGCCTCAGGAGTACTACGCTCTTCTGGATATAGACATGGTCAGGTATAAACTTTTACATCAATTACAACTATTAAAATTACTTTTCAAACCATAAACAATTCCTTGAGGTTCTGTAAATGTGGTTGTTTAAATGTTGATTGTTAACTTTAAAAGCTCCAACCTTGATGGTAAATATGCCTTAACCTCTACCGCTCAAATGTTCAAATTCTCTGCCAGGCCTGTTGGAGATGAGAAGACCGTGGCTTCATCTGGAGTGGCCACAGACTTGCCTGCACTAACCCCCCTGTCCCAGAACACACATCCCAACCTGCACTAACCCCCCTGTCCCAGAACACACATCCCAACCACACACCACTCAAACACGCACCACCAGCGCGTGAAACAAGAACCACACAGCCGTTGTCTGTGTGTGAGGAACGTGTGTGAGGACAACACCAAACATCTCCTGAGCAGCAGAAACACAACACGAACCACAACCATCTCTGTGTTCAAAAAAATAAATAAATCTTTATTAATGATAAACTTTTATTCAAAGATAAATCCCTCATACATCCCATATGGCAAGTTATCATTTCCCTTAAAAATGTAGTCATGTGAATCAATTAGTATTACATCTCATTAATGCATGTGTGAATGAAGAGCTGGATCATCCTCCAGGGTTCCTCATACAGAAGGTTTGGACGTTACACCTCAAACACTTCAAATTTACTCTCTCAAAAAAGATTCACCAAGGCGTTTTGTTCAGACTCCAAATGCTGGTATCTCGAGTAGTGGCTGGATTTGTTTAATAATAATAAATTATTATTATAATGAGAGAGAGAGAGCGAGAGAGAGGGAGAGAATGAGAGAGAGAGAGAGAGAGAGGGAGCTCAGTCTTGGAGGACGAGGAGAGAAGAGAGAACTCTATGCTCAGGCAGGAGCAGGAGGAGTTCCGTGTTCGTTCTGTACACACAGGGATTGTGTTCGGCCTCCTGACATGCAACTCAGAAATACAGGAATGCCATTACATTATTTTTTCCTCTCGATAAAGTGGCAGGCGTATAAAACAGCAGTTGTGACTGGTCAGCTCAAGTTGAATAACTGAAACGTATTGCACAGTTAGTACCTCACAGAGGCTGTTAGAGGATTACAGTAGACATTTACCACACACACACACCTGACACATACACACTCACACACACTTGAACCTTCACTCAAAATGCAATCAGACTTGGCCACGTTCACCGTAACAGAATGGGAAGATCGGGATCAGGGAAACTGGTCGGGACCTGGAACCGTTCAGAACTGTGGTACTGTTTGGGAGCAATCTGGGATCTGTAATCTGGGATTGGCTGGATGAAGAATATTCTGTTCAGGCTCCTCAGAAACACCAACAGGGCACAGATGGTGCAGGACAAAAGTACATGGATGAGCTTCCCGGAAAGTGCCAGTGTAGGAGTGAAGAGGGTGGAGTGGTGTCCAGTGTTAGTGCTGCAGTAGTGTCTACGAGCCCAGCATCTGGGCTGGATGGAGAAGGTGGATGGAGCTGGTGGATGGCTGCTCTGTGGGTGGTGTCTAGTTCAGCTCCTGGTCAGTAGGTCATGTGGAGAAGTGGATATTCCCCCTTCACAGGTGGAGTAAGTGGTGTGGTTGGCAGAGGCATAAAGGGCTGAGGATCCCACTGTAGTGCTGTGTGGGTCATGAGTGGGAGTGGTAGGTGGAGAAGATACTGCAGCAGTAGTGTCTAACAGGCAGGGGGCGCTGTTGAACTGATCACAGTGCATGGCTTCACCAGTGTGCACTCAAATCCAAGTCTCACGGCTTCTCGTCTTGAGCTGTTTGAGCTGGAAAAACAAGACAACCACTCAGGATTGTCACAAAGGATCTGTAACATCTGTAACAACCAATCAAAGGATCTGTAACATCTGTAACAACCAATCAAAGGATCTGTAACATCTTTAACCACCAATCAGAAAGGATTAACAGATTTCACCATCTGTAACAACCAATCACAAAGGGGATTGGCTGATATGAGGCTGAATTGTCAAATTAATGAAATCAGAGGACTTTATAAACTCAAATAGAGTCCGTGTTGGGTGACGGGGGGAAGACTGCGTGTGTGGGTGTGTTGGGTGACGGGGGAGACTGCGTGTGTGGGTGTGTGGTGAGGGGAAGACTGCGTGTGTGGGTGTGTTGGGTGACGGGGGAAGACTGCGTGTGTGGGTGTGTTGGGTGACGGGGGAAGACTGCGTGTGTGGGTGTGTTGGGTGACGGGGGAAGACTGCGTGTGTGGGTGTGTTGGGTGACGGGGAAGACTGCGTGTGTGGGTGTGTTGGGTGACGGGGGAAGACTGCGTGTGTGGGTGTGTTGGGTGACGGGGAAGACTGCGTGTGTGGGTGTGTTGGGTGACGGGGGAAGACTGCGTGTGTGGGTGTGTTGGGTGACGGGGGAAGACTGCGTGTGTGGGTGTGTTGGGTGACGGGGGAAGACTGCGTGTGTGGGTGTGTTGGGAGTGTGTGGGCGTGTGTTGGGCGTGTGTGTTGGGCAAGCTCACCATACTGCTCTCAACCATCAAGGTCACACGGTCGCTCTCTTGCTGGTACGGGTGATCGCCGTGGTGACACAGCAGCCAAAAGCTCGTTGACTATCTCCTGCCTGATCTCCTCTGCCAGGCTGCGTTTGATCTGACAACAGCACACAAAACAGCGAGTCAACAATGTGCAGCAGCGCCGGGGGCAACATCACAATTACAACCCCACACACAACCACACACCTTTACATTACAATTACAACCACACACCTTTACATCACAATTACAACCACACACACAACCACACACCTTTACATCACAATTACAACCACACACACAACCAGAGACCTTTACAACCACACACACAACCAGAGACCTTTACATCACAATTACAACCACACACACAACCAGAGACCTTTACATCACAATTACAACCACACACACAACCAGAGGCCTTTACATCACAATTACAACCACACACACAAGCAGAGGCCTTTACATTACAATTACAACCACACACACAAGCAGAGGCCTTTACATTACAATTACAACCACACACACAACCAGAGGCCTTTACATTACAATTACAACCACACACACAACCACACACCTTTACATCACAATTACAACCACACACACAACCAGAGACCTTTACATCACAATTACAACCACACACACAACCAGAGGCCTTTACATCACAATTACAACCACACACACAACCAGAGGCCTTTACATTACAATTACAACCACACACACAAGCAGAGGCCTTTACATTACAATTACAACCACACACACAAGCAGAGGCCTTTACATTACAACCACACAACAAGCAGAGGCCACACAATTACAACCACACACACAACCAGAGACCTTTACATTACAATTACAACCACACACACAAGCAGAGACCTTTACATTACAATTACAACCACACACACAACCAGAGACCTTTACATTACAATTACAACCACACACACAACCAGAGACCTTTACACCGCAGTGCCACCACTTCAAGAGTGCAAAACCAGCATTATAATGTGTGTTTGCATAATGTATAAATGTCTGTAATTACATTTTGTGATTCGGGTACATGTTTAAATATATTAATGACACTGAGAATTGTACTGTATATGTAGAAGTGCCTGTGTTGATAATGTGCTGAATGCCATTAGACTGCAGATCCAGTGGTGTTGCGTAAAGTGATGCAGACTGGGTGATGCAGACTGGGTGATGCAGACTGGGTGATGCAGACTGGGTGATGCAGACTGGGTGATGCAGACTGGGTGATGCAGACTGGGTGATGCAGACTGGGTGATGCAGACTGGGTGATGCAGACTGGGTGATGCAGACTGGTGCCGCTCCATTAGGGCTGATATATGCCAGCGTACGGGAAGTGAGCATACGGAGAGAAGAAGTGATGGACTCTGAAGGTTATAAACCACTCCATGTAACGATGTCAGATTAACTTATAAATAACGCTGAGAGAGAGAGAGGGAGAGAGAGAGAGAGGGAGGGAGGGAGAGAGATGGAAAAAAAGAGAGTAGCGGAAAGAACGGAACAGGCTGTACAGAGATGTAACACACACACACACACACGCACGCACGCACACAACACCAGCCAGCTCTGAGACGCTGCCCTAGTCCAGTTGTTCTGACGCTTGAGTGTGTTTCAGAACCACAGGCCGAGTTCAAAGATCAGCTGATAAACGACGTTTCATGAGGTCAAATGTAACTGAATCCCCACGTCCATCACCACCACCACGGAGCCAAGGACACGGCAGCCCTGCGGAGGGGTTGGAACGGCAGTCGCCATGACGCCTGCGGCCCTGACGGACGGACGGGGGCGACACTGATGACATGTTGAGGAGGGCAGAGAGGAAAACAGCCTTGACTATAAATAAGCAGCAGACATCAGGGACTCAGACAGGACACCAGGAGTGCCGCCAGGACACCACGTCCACACCACCCAGCTCTCACTGCCCACGCTCCAATACTGGACAAACATCATCCATGATCAGGGGCTTAGAAAGCCCCAGTGTTCCATTACGAAGGAGCAGGACATGGAGCATGTGTGTGTGTGTGTGTGTGTGTGTGTGTGTGTGTGTGGGGGGCGTGTCCCTTCCTTCTGCAGGGGAGAGACGTGGTGTAGGACAGACAGGGTGAAACTCTGACGTGACGTGACTGACGTCACTAAGGTCACCAAGGTCAGCACCCTCACCTCTGCGATCAGCTGCTGCAGGTCACCGTTTCCTCCTCCATGTGCGTCTCCTCCCCTCTGCTCCTCCCCGGGCCCTTGGGCCACGCCCCTGTCTGGCTCCTGGAGGTCTGTGGACCCTGGCGGATGGCTCCCAGCCCCGGGGCGGGGGGGGAGGGCAGGGGTGAGGCTGAGGCTCGTGCGGTACAGGCCTCCTCTCTGGGGCGAGGGCGAGCGGCAGGAATGTGGGGGTCTGGCTGGGCTGGCGGCCCTGGACGAGTGTGCAGACGCATCATAGCCCAGCTGAGACTGTAGAGACTGCTGATCCCGCAGGAGGTCACACACCTGTAGAGGGAGGACACGTCACACACACACACACACACGTTGGGAGGTGAGAGGAATAATAAAAGACAACAGAAATATAGAGAGGCGTGTGTGTGTGACGTGTGCGGTGTGGTGTGTGTGCTTGTTTGTGCATGCGTGTGCGGTGTGCCTCACCGGCCCCATGGCCCTGAGCGCAGACGTACTGGACAGACTGTCTATGCTGTGCCCCCTCGTCATGCCCTGAACAGGGGACACAGATGACAACATCACTGCAACATCAGCTGCAGACGTGTCAACAAGCCTCAGTACGGTCACAGTTATTCACTGCTGTGACGTTTAAATTACAGCTAACAAAAACAGACCTGAGCCACGTGACCAGGGAGCAGACTGGGGCTCACACTTGTGCTGCCTGCTCTACTGTGCTTCCATCATGGTGGAACGTTTCGCTGGCTGGATGGCTGGATGGTGCACGTGTGCAGGTGTAATTGCAGATACTGACCAGCGGGTGGCGGCAGAGGCGCAGCTGCTCCTCCAGTGTGAGGAGTCGGTCCTCCAGTTGGAGCTCCAGCTCCTGTAGCTCCTGCCGCACCGCAGTACGAAGCCGTTGGAGCTGCTCGGCCTCCCGCCTGACAGATGCACGCGCACCACACACACGCACCGCACACACACACACACACACACACACACACACACACACACACCACACACACAGAAAGAGGCAAAAATAAATATATATAAATATATTAAAAAGTGTCATTGCCAATACACTAAAGCATTCAGACAAGTTCTTACTGCCAGACTGAAACACGAGACCACTACAAAACACAAAACACACATCAGAAAGATGCTGATACCTACAGGACAAACACGTTTAATTAAGCAGACAGCAGGAATGACTGCAGTAGACAGGACTCCTCCATTTACACTACAGTAGGGTCACGTACAAGACACGTGTACACATATATAATAATAAGACGGGTAGATACAACGAATGGGGCTGGGGGCGGTCCCGGGGGCGGTCCCGGGGGCGGAGCTCTACAGCTGGCCTCACCTCTCCTCAGGGCCAAGGTGCTGGTACACCATGGCCTGCTGCCTCATCAGCGTCAGCTCCAGGTCCATCATCTGCGTCCTGAACACGTTCAGACTTTGGCGACGCATCTGCAGCTCCTACGGCAAGAGTGTAACCACGGTTACGGGCACCGAGCGAGCGCGAGAACAACGAGAGGGAAAGTAAAACCAAGAGCAGGTCGGCACCTCATAGAGCGGCAGGACCGGCTGTGCGGGACTCAGCAGGCCTGAACTCGTGCTGCCCCGCGGCATTGTGGGACTCTGGAAGCACAAGGAGCAAACGAGAGACATTAGCGCGCTGTGCCGCTCACACACGTCTGGCCTGTCGGAGTCGGAGCGCTTATTTGCTTTTAGGGAGCGACTACCAGGAAACCAGGAACTTCCTCATCGGTCCTGCTGCAGAATCAATACAAGCAGGAGAACAACCACCCAAGACCAGCTGATCCAGGACCAGCGGACCCTGCTGACCCAGCCGACCCAGGACCTGCTGACCCAGGACCTGCTGACCCAGGACCTGCTGACCCAGGCCGACCCAGGACCTGCTGACCCAGGACCTGCTGACCCAGGACCTGCTGACCCAGGACCTGCTGACCCAGGACCAGCCGACCCAGGACCTGCTGACCCAGGACCTGCTGACCCAGGACCAGCTGACCCAGGACCTGCTGACCCAGGACCTGCTGACCCAGGACCAGCTGACCCAGGACCAGCCGACCCTGCTGACCCAGCCGACCCAGGACCTGCTGACCCAGGACCAGCTGACCCAGGACCTGCTGACCCTGCTGACCCAGGACCTGCTGACCCAGGACCTGCTGACCCAGGACCTGCTGACCCAGGACCCTGACCCAGGACCAGCCGACCCTGCTGACCCAGGACCTGCTGACCCAGGACCTGCTGACCCAGGACCTGCTGACCCTGCTGACCCAGGACCTGCTGACCCAGGACCTGCTGACCCAGCCGACCCAGGACCTGCTGACCCAGGACCTGCTGACCCAGCCGACCCAGGACCTGCTGACCCAGGACCTGCTGACCCAGGACCTGCTGACCCCCTGCTGACCCAGGACCTGCTGACCCAGGACCTGCTGACCCAGGACCTGCTGACCCAGGACCCAGGACCTGCCGACCCAGGACCTGCTGACCCAGGACCAGCTGACCCAGGACCAGCCGACCCTGCTGACCCAGCCGACCCAGGACCTGCTGACCCAGGACCTGCTGACCCAGGACCTGCTGACCCAGGACCTGCTGACCCAGGACCTGCTGACCCAGCTGACCCAGGACCTGCTGACCCAGGACCTGCTGACCCTGCTGACCCAGGACCTGCTGACCCAGGACCTGCTGACCCAGGGACCCTGCTGACCCAGGACCAGCCGACCCAGGACCCACACTTAACCCATGAAGAGTCCAGTAATCTGAACACCACACTGCTAAGCGGTAAAGTGACGGCGTACAGAGAAGCCCCGCCCCTCGCTGAAGGCGTCTGCAGGTGAGCTCACCTGGCCAAGACTTTGCACGGTGTCTCGGATTTCGTGCAGGACTCGACGGAGCTGCATCTCTGTGCTGCTCATCGCAGGGGGAGGAGCTGGGGAATCACATGGCAACAGGGAGGAGGGGGGGGTAAAAGGGGAGGATGCGGGGGAGAAGGGGGCATGGAGCTGGGGCCCGTATGGCAGCGCTGGGTGGTAAGCTGCACCTGTGTAAGGCAGGCTGTAGGGGGCGGCGTGTGGGAGAGGGACAGGCACTGGAGGGTGGTAAGGACTTCCCTGCAGGTTGAACCCATAGGGGGCGCTGTGGGGAGCGGAGTACTGATGGACTGAGCCGTAGGGAACGCCGAGCGGGGGCGTGTAAGGTAGGTGAGGCTGGGAGAGAGGTGTGGCCTGAGGGGCGGAGCTTAGCGGATGAGAGAACTGGGGACTCTGGGGTGGTGCGTATGGAGCGTACGGGGCACTGTGTGTGTGAGCGTAAGGGCTGCCGACACTGCCTGTGGCCTGACTGTAATGGGCGGCATTAAATGTTCTGTGATTGGATGAGCTAGCTGCCTCTCCGAAGTAATTGGCTGAGTGGTGGTGGGCGTGTTGCGGAAGCAGAGGGCGTGGCCTCGTTGTGTTGTGGCTCAGGTCAGGAACGCTGCTGGTGCTCCACAAGGGGGAGTCCACCAGGGGTCGGCGTGAGAGGTCAGCAGGGGCGCTGTACAGAGAGCTGCTGGACTGAGCCAGGTACTGTGGGATGTTTAGGGGGTAGGGAGTCGCCCCCGCACCGTCCGCCCGAGTCTCTGGGGCAGATGCGTTTCCATCTGCGGGTGCAGGGTTGATGACGAGCGTGGACCTGCACTGTGCCGGAGGTTCATCATCGTCTCCTTTGCCAGCTGAGCTGTCGTCGTGCTCCTCCTCGTCGTAGAGGTACCTGTATGCGGACGGGTAGTGTCTGACCATACCCTGTCCCAGACGGATGTGCACCGACGACACCACCCTGGTGGGACTGATCCAGGAGGTGGGGAGGGAGCTTGCCCTCTGGAGGGGGTTCCTCTCACGGGTCTCCACCTCCCTCTGCAGGTCTCTAGCCCGGATCCACACCCGCCCTATCCGCTCCTCACAGGCTGGGGGCGCTCTCTGCTCAGCCCTGCGCAGGGCCCCCTGGAGCTGTGCGGAGGAGCTGAGAGCCTGCTCGGACCCGACCCCTGGACCAGAACCCTGCTCGGACGAGACGCTTGGTCCCGAGGTGGACTCAAACTCCGCCACTGGGCCTAGCGCTGTAGAGGAACCAGACGGCGATGACGGATTGGTCTCCATCGCAGAACCGAGATCATCTACCAAGTCCAACTCCAGCCCTGCAGGGGGCGCTGGAGCCTCCAGGTCCCCGGTGGCTCCGCACCCTTCCACTGAAGCAGGCACCACCTGGTCCACGTGCTGAGGGACGTCCTCTCCACCACTGGCCAGGGCGGAGTGGGTCGCGCTGGGCTGCGGGAGCAGGTGCAGCTCTTCCTGGAGCTTCTCGTACACTGGACGGTCCAGGGCCAGCGGAGACGGGAGTCCACCGGCGTGAGACGTCAGCGTGGTCTCACTGTCACAGCTGTCTGTGCTCTCCTGGACCTGCCGGAGGGTCAGTGCTTGAATTATCTTAACACTTAACACTGGGGCCACATTTTTCATCCACAGTTACCAGCTTTCTCACCACTGCCCTCTGGTGGCGCATGTGGTGCATTACATCGCCTCGATACAGAATCTTCATATGAAGTTAATAGAAAGAGGAGCATCTGTGCTATTGGTGGTATGGAAAATACATTTGAGATGTTTAAATGTTTGAAATGTTGAAATCACGCATGCACACACACGCATGCACACGCACCTTCAGATAATTAGCGACATTTGTTGATGGTTCCTCAGCAAAACCACTGCTGTCTGACTGTTGACTTGCTGTCCTCAGCAAGTGCTCTGAAAACCAAATGAAAATGAGAGAGAGAGGGGGAGAGAGAGGGAGGGAGAGAGGGAAAGGGTGAGAGAGAGTGAGAGAGGAGAGAGAGAAGGAGAACGCGCAGAAGTGAGTTTGAAGAGTGTAAACTAACACACATGGTTATAATATGTAATACATACACTCTTAAGGCCCTTTGACTTGTGTAATAACTAGGTAAGGTCACATGAGTTATTTAACACTTCTATATGATCGTTCTGTACTTTTATTCACAACAAAGATTAAAGATAGTTAAAGCCAACTTCGGTCTGGTATCTGATGTCCATCACTAGAGGGCAGTCAAAATCCATCGTCTAAGCAAACTTCCAATTCTCATAAAACGTCTGAGGTATTTTAGTGCAGGGCACATAGCCATGTGCAGTAGCAATTATAAACACTTAGTGTCAGTTAAGGAGTCTGAATCTGTAGTGCAATTCAGTTAACCAAACTTTCTTAACCAGAAAGGCATGACTGATCACATGGGGGCTTGTTGTAATTTTAGTAGCAACATCCCTAAACAACAGATCAGAGGAGTTCAAATCTCCAGTGTCAAGAGAGTCAAACATCTCATCATCTTTAAGTTGTGCTAGAGCTGTTCTGAAAAGCAACTTTAGCCCAGGAATAATATGTCAACATTCACTGGCTAGAACTGTCAGGACAGAAAACATGTTTCTCCAATCATTGTCCTGTTTGTCCAGAAACGCTCCTGGTCCTGGAGGGGTCCCGAACCAAAGCATCCTTAAATGCTTAAAGTCCTGCTTAACTAGCTGACTTGCATTCAATTTGGACCAGAAGAAAACCCTATAATTTAAGTGGCGGCGTGCTCCAGGACCAACAGGGGGCACTAGTGTACACTAACTCTTCTGCTGTAAAAGTTTTCAAAGGAATGTAACAGAGTTGAACAGAAGCTTCAAAGGTTCATAGGTGTCCAGCTAGAGCAACTCACCCCAGCCCACGTGAGAGCGGCAGGCGGCTCCCGAGACTTCGTCCTCTGCGCTCTGCAACTGATGAAGACTCCGTTACAACCTTCATACAGCCAAATGCTCAACACAGACACGTGAACACCTGTAGTTCATCTGCCAGGGCAGGTAGAGCAAGGCGCTAATAATAGAGGTCATGGGGTCAATTCCAAAAAAGCAAATGCGCTGGCATTCTTGTTCTGAGAAAGAGAGAGAGAGAGAGAGAGAGAGAGAGAGGGAGAGAGAGAGACTCACCTCCTCCATCTCAAAGGAGTCGCGTGGCGGGCTCAGTTGGACAGGCAGGAGGGAGCAGGCGTCTCTGTTCACGCTGTTCGAGGGGGCGGAGACGCCCGTGGGGGCCCCGACCTCAGGCTCACAGACGATGGCGTCGTCGCTCACCAGGACCTGAGGAGTGTCTGGGGCCCACAGGCTCAGCGGGGTTTCTGTACCGTTTGGGGTGGAGGCCTCTCCGTCGCTAAGCATCAGGTTCTGTTCGGAAGCACTCGGGGGGAGCGCCTCTCCGTCGGGAAGACACGGCTTCTGCTCGGAAGCGCTGGGGGGCGGCCGCTCTGTGCTGGGATGTGGCGGGTTCTGCTCAGAAGCGCTGGGATGTGGTGGGTTCTGTTGGGAAGCGCTGGGAAGTGTCGGGTTCTGCTCGGAAGCGCTGGGATGTGGCGGGTTCTGCTCGGAGGCGCTCGGGGACGGCACCTCTCTGTTTCTAAGCGGCGGGTTCTGCTCGGAGGCGCCGTGACACAGCCGCTCTGCACTCTGACCCGACTCCTCCGCCACCGTAGCCAGACACGAGGAGTCTTTCTTCTTGAAAACCTTCGGCTGTGGTTTGGACTCGGGCTCTGGGGCAGGGCCCTGTACACCACCCTGACTCCTGGTCTCCGCCTTGTCGGGGCCGGAGGCCGTCGTGGATGGAGTGGGGCTGCCCTCGCCGGCTGCCAGGAGGTTGGAGCGTGTGAGGTTCCTCTTCAGGATCTTGGCGGCGTGGAGTGCGGGGTTACTCTTCTTAACTTCACCTTCCTGCGAGACGATCTTCTGGAGCGGATGGCCAGACACATGTGAGTAGATCTCCGAGAAGACGTTGGCTACTGTGGCCAAAACCTCCGTCTGACGAAAGCGACCTGAGAGAAAGCAGGGGGGGGGGCAGCTTTAACCTGCATGCCACGCGTCCAAATGAGCAGGACACAGCACACAACACATGCTCACTCACTCACACACGCTATTAGGCCATGCACACAATCACACTTTTAATGTACTTCTGCACACATGCACGAGTGTGATAGCGACTGACGGGACACGAGCCGTCAGGGGTGAAGGACACCGCACACATCTGAGCGTGTGCAGTCGTCTCCCTGAGCAGCAACACAGTGACTCAGCGAACAGGCGCCTCCCACAGGAAGACCAGCCAAGAGCGGAAAGGGCTCGCCAGCAAGCGCCACAGGCGTCTCCATCAGAGAACACACACTTCCACTTCTACATCAACCCCTCCTCTGTCCCCAAGTGCATTCTGGGAGTGAGAAGCAGCTGTTACGCAAGAAAAGTCAACAAACCAGTGTGGGAGAACTGTGTGGTTCAGTCCAGAAGCAGAACATTCAAGTTAACATTCATTTCTGACTTCAGCAGTCACTTCAGCTCTGACTCCCTGCTGATAAACTGAAGATTTTCCAACGCTGACAAAACTGACTTTCCTGTAAGCGGAGTTGGTTATTCCTGTTGAGCGCAATGTTGGAGGGACAGACCTTCTTCCCTGTGAGCGATCATGTTCCCCTCACCGCGTCCAAGATTAGCAAAGCAAACAGCCCTCAGCACATGGCACATAAGACCAAATATCCCCACTGATCCAAACCTCTCCATACAACCGCCACACCACCCAGCAGGAGCAACACTACATCCACAGCGTTGGGTGGTGTGCACACGACACACACACACACACACACACACACACACACACACACACACACACACACACACAATCTTTGGGCCCCTGCTGGTTTTCTACCCCATCCGTATGCATGTGCTTTGCCCCGCCCACTGGATGAGATATGTAAATGTGGGCCAATCAGCAGGCTGGCCCTGGCCAAGCACAACAGTCGCTACATGAATAGTTCTTAAAACCCACTCTTCCAGCCCACTGCCTGCTGGGAACACTCTCCCTCTCCATCATCCTAGCGCAGGCACGCTAGACCTCCTAGCACAGACACGCTAGACCTCCTAGCACAGACACGCTAGACCTCCTACTTACTCCACTGGAGTGAACTTAAAGTGAGCGAAAGAGAGAGAGAGAGAGAGAGAGAGAAGGAATAAGGGAGACAGTGAGAGATGGAGGGGGAGGGGAGGGGAAGTGAGAAAGCAGATTTACTGAGGGAACAGGAAAAGAAGTGTCAGTTGTCCAAAAAAGATGAAGTAAGAACCCTGACCCCACTGTCCAGCACCACCAGGGAACACCATGTACAGTTTCAGATCTGTGAGCTAGCACTTAGCTCTTAGCTGGGGCGGGGGGGCAGATGTGACAGGCGCCAGGACAGGAGGGGCAGGAGAGGGGGACGGAAGGGCAGATGAGAGGGGTGGGGTGGCTTACTGGTGAGGGCGAAGTTGGGGTTCTCCAGCTCCATGCGCTGCACCTGAGCTCCCAGGTACACCTTGATGTCGATGCCTTTGGCGCTGGAGGAGGAGTTAAAGAATCGGGAGGGAATCCTGGAGGCGATGCCTGGCTCATCACGGCCGAAGCCCAGGTTATACAGGATCTCTTCCGGGTCTTCTTCATACAGTTCCAACAACTCTGACACACTGTAAGGTCAAAGCTCAAAGGTTAACATGGCAGAGCTAATTGATTCAGATGTACATTACCTTGTGACAACACGAAATCAGGCATGTAAGCTGTTATTCATGAGGTCGGAATATTTTGGTTGGGGTTGGGTGGAGGTTGTGGGGCTGGGTGGTGCTGGGATACCTGGACAGGGTGCCGCTGCTCTTCCCTGAGCCGGTGGAGTTCATGCTACGTCCCTTCAGCCTGAACTGACTCCTCTTCTCTCTGGCCGGCGTAACGTAGCTGTGGAGGAACCACAGACACTCAGCAAACAGGCCGCAGCCCCCACAGAGCACAGGGGCCACGACAGGGCCGAGGGTGGGGTAGGGTGGGGTAGGGTGGGGTAGGGTGGGGGGGGTGGAGGAAGGGCCACTCACCCAGGGCTGTCTGGTTTTGCAGTGCTGCTCTGGAGATGATTGGCTACACACACACACACACACACACACACACACACACACACACACACACGTGAGGTCAGTCTACACCCAAATGCATCAACGCCACTCAGAACATTGGACTACAACAGCATTAGTGACTCAGCAGTAAATGTGTGTCTACTGGTAACAGCACAGAGGATGTGTGTGTGTGTGTGTGTGTGTGTGTGTGTGTGTGTGTGTGTGAGAGTGTGTGTGTGTGTGAGAGTGTGTGTGTGTGAGAGAGTGTGTGTGTGTGTGTGTGAGAGAGTGTGTGTATGTGTGAGAGAGTGTGTGTGAGAACACTAACCCTCTGCACCCAGGGACAGGTCATCTTCAAAGCTGCATCCGTTCCTTTGTAGTCCTGCCAAGCAAAGAAACCAGAGAAATGTCTCACTGTATCACACCTAGCACTGTGGAATTATGGGAAAGTGCTCTCCCTTGCCCTCCACTGAGAACCTCTCTCCCTCACACACACACACACACACACACACACACACACACACACACACACACACACACACACACACACACACACACACACACACACACACACACACACACACACACACACACACACACACACACACACACACACACACACACACACACACACACACACACACACACACACACACACACACTCCATGTCCTACGTACTTTGGCATGTTAAAGTCAAACACACATCCCTGAACACAACAGCTGCATCATCATCACTCCAGGGTTTCAGGACAGCAGAGTGCAATATGAAGCAGTGACACTGTGATCTCCAACTCTGAGGACCTGACTGGACCAAGAGCTAAATGTAGGACACAGAGGTGTGTGTGTGTGTGTGTGTGTGTGTGTGTGTGTGCACGCCACACCAGCAGATGAGAGAGAGGGAGGGAGTGGAGGAGCAGACTGTGGTTGCACCACCTCAATGATTAAACTCCAACTGCAACGTCAGGGGTCGTCCTGCCCCACACTTAGGCTCAGAGTGTCAACGGTAACCATAACAAACCAACGATAAGCAACAACCGCCAACCCACTCCCTCCACTGAACACCAGAACCTGGCCAAGCTAAACCCACTCCCTCCACTGAACACCAGGACCTGGCCAAGCTAAACCCACTCCCTCCACTGAACACCAGGACCTGGCCAAGCTAAACCCACTCCCTCCACTGAACACCAGAACCTGGCCAAGCTAAACCCACTCCCTCCACTGAACACCAGGACCTGGCCAAGCTAAACCCACTCCCTCCACTGAACACCAGGACCTGGCCAAGCTAAACCCACTCCCTCCACTGAACACCAGAACCTGGCCAAGCTAAACCCACTCCCTCCACTGAACACCAGAACCTGGCCAAGCTAAACCCACTCCCTCCACTGAACACCAGAACCTGGCCAAGCTAAACCCACTCCCTCCACTGAACACCAGAACCTGGCCAAGCTAAACCCACTCCCTCCACTGAACACCAGGACCTGGCCAAGCTAAACCCACTCCCTCCACTGAACACCAGAACCTGGCCAAGCTAAACCCACTCCCTCCACTGAACACCAGAACCTGGCCAAGCTAAACCCACTCCCTCCACTGAACACCAGAACCTGGCCAAGCTAAACCCACTCCCTCCACTGAACACCAGGACCTGGCCAAGCTAAACCCACTCCCTCCACTGAACACCAGGACCTGGCCAAGCTAAACCCACTCCCTCCACTGAACCCAGGACCTGGCCCTAAACCCACTCCACTGAACACCAGGACCTGGCCAAGCTAAACCCACTCCCTCCACTGAACACCAGAACCTGGCCAAGCTAAACCCACTCCCTCCACTGAACACCAGAACCTGGCCAAGCTAAACCCACTCCCTCCACTGAACACCAGGACCTGGCCAAGCTAAACCCACTCCCTCCACTGAACACCAGGACCTGGCCAAGCTAAACCCACTCCCTCCACTGAACACCAGGACCTGGCCAAGCTAAACCCACTCCCTCCACTGAACACCAGGACCTGGCCAAGCTAAACCCACTCCCTCCACTGAACACCAGAACCTGGCAAAGCTAAACCCACTCCCTCCACTGAACACCAGGACCTGGCCAAGCTAAACCCACTCCCTCCACCCATGGTTGACCAACACAGGTTGGTGAGACTGCAAACTCAGTTCAAGCAGACGGGTTATCACGAACAATAACGGCTTAAATGTTGAACATTACGCAACAGGCTGATAAACTCCGGCCCACGTCAGGATGGGAGGCTCCAGACTGTAGTCATGGTGTGTCAGTGGTTTGTCATGGTTTTTAATGGTCCATTTTAATTCTTGTGCTTGTGTAGGAACTAACAAGAGTCATATTTAATTTTCTTGTTTATTTTCTAAAGTCTCGTACCTCAAAGCTCCCGCTGTGATACCACTAGTCATACATATAGCAGGAACCAAATTACTGCACTGCCTGACCTCAGCCGATGAGGTACAGGGATTATTCTCTAAGAACTTCCAAGAGACACCTAAAATAACAAAACAGGTTCAACGTTTGAAAGCAAACTGTCTTTGTCATGCCCGTCCGTGCAGAGCCGGAGTGGCCACGCCCCCAGCATGCCCGTCCGTGCAGAGCCGGAGTGGCCACGCCCCCAGCATGCCCGTCCGTGCAGAGCCGGAGTGGCCACGCCCCCAGGAGTGAGCTGTTGCCACGGGAGCGCGTCTCCGCACACTGCAGGCTGGTGCAGGTCTCCACACGCCCGTGTGGGAGACGCTTCCCTCCAGCAAGTAAGACGTTTGAAAGGCGTCTTAACGATGGCGGACACAAAGATTCACCATTTGAGCTGGGTCATGGGATTTTACGTCTGAGTTATAGAAGTGAAGTCCATTTATATTCTGAAATACACAATCATCATATTTCAACATATTGAGTCCTGGGTTTCCATGGGACCAGTCATGTGGTTTAACTGCTTTTCTTGTTTAAATGTTTTTTTTTTTTACTTTGTAATGATTCATATCAACACTTCACAGTCCCCCCCCCCCGTTTCTGTGGAACGCTCGGCTGGAACGGCATAGAAACCACAGTGAAGTTTTCTACGGTGTGAGCTGTCCGTGGATAAACACACACAGGTACTCACAAGTGCAGCTGAACAGTCACATGCACACACACCCTTGTAGTGCCAACACAGTTAAAGGACTACCTAAAGTTCACGCATCCATCTATCCATCTAAACTATTATAGTTTACAACCTTTATAATAAAGCACAACTGGGTATTGCCAAGTAGCTTACAACTTTCAAAACAAATTTCTGTAAACATTAGACAGGGATAGCTATAATGGCAACGGATTAGCTTTAAATAATGTAATGTATGTAATTAAATGCTGATTGATGTGAGCCTGTAACTTCGCTGAATGCAGATCTGGACTGAACGTGGTTAGAATTCTGTAGGCTCTGGTTGCCAAGGCGAAAGTGTAGCTACGCAGAGAACATGAAGTAGAGGGCAGAGGTCAGAGGTCAGCTTCCTGCGTCCACGCGAGTAGGTGACTCACTTGGGAATTTCAGTTAGCGACCCCATCATGACCTTTAACAATCCCCCCAAACGCCTGGGAACATCTTCAAGCCTGGAGGAGTTTCCAGTTCAAACTTCTACATAACTGTACAATCATTCAGCGTGCAGGGAGGGTCCTGCGGTCACATTCACTTTTAGATAAGAACAGGAGACTCAGAATACAGCAACACAGAGATGTATTGGGAGGTTTGGGGGTACCAGCTCAGGACAGTTGGTGATGAGGATCACCACGTTAGTCACCCCTGCATCTGATCATGAACACCAGCTGCAGAGATGCCCCGGGAGTCCGCAGGTGCGGCGGACTAGGCCCACCCACCCCACAAGCCCCACCCACATGACCCCTCTAACTCACCATGTCAGTGCAGGGAGGATTTACTCACCTTTGGACACACTGCTGGACTGTTCATCCAAAGAAGCTCCAAGAGGAGTCCTGTGGACACACATTACCATACTATATAACACACTATAGGACACACATTACCATACTATACAACACACTATAGGACACTCATTACCATACTATACAACACACTATAGGACACTCATTACCATACTATATAACACACTATAGGACACTCATTACCATACTATATAACACACTATAGGACACTCATTACCATACTATATAACACACTATAGGACACTCATTACCATACTATACAACACACTATAGGACACTCATTACCATACTATACAACACACTATAGGACACTCATTACCATACTATATAACACACTATAGGACACACATTACCTTACTACTACACACTATAGGACACTCATTACCTTACTACTACACACTATAGGACACACATTACCTTACTACTACACACATCACCTTACTATAGAACACCCTCTAGGACAGACTTCCACACAAATACATAAACACATACAACTGTTCCCATTCAAACCTAATGAACACACAATGCTCAGAAACATTTTCAAAACCATTTCAAACCCCACTTGATATAGCAGGGCAGTGTACAAGATTTTCATTTAACGTGAAGCGCTTCATGACCGCAGTCCCACGCGCACAGTCCCACGCGCACAGTCCCACACACAGTCCCACACACAGTCCCACACACAGTCCCACACACAGTCCCCCTCTTCCCCATATAAATACACTTACAGAACTCTGTCCCTGGCCACCACCGTCATTCGGAGACACCCGTGTCCTGCAGTACCGTGAGAAAATAGACGGACGGACTTGCGTGGTCCTACTCCACGTTACGCAACGATTCCCACACCCCTGGATATCGAGCAAACTCCAACCGACTGTATGTCCGGAGTGGGAACTGCAGGCGACTGCCGAGCAGCCATCAAACACACACACTGGCAGACTGTGCCACAGCGCAGGAATGCTTTATGCCCTGGTGTGGGGCAGCGGAGCACAACCACCTGCCCCTGCTGCTCGCCTTCTCTTGCCACATTTGCCCAGATCACATGAGACAAAGGGAATGGTGTGCTACTCCAAAAATTTGACTAAACAATCATATCCAGAATTGTTGGAAAACCGCAAGAGTCGACAAATAAAGCAGAGTGTGTGTGTGCGAGTGTGTGTGTGTTTTCAGCGCATGACCCGAGAGTTGACAAACGCTTTAAGCCTGTGAGCTGTTTGTTCTTCGTTGTGCAACACGTCAACTTTATGCGTCTCTACAGGACCTGAAACAGGTGGTTACCTACAGCCAACCATCTACACAGCCAGAAATGTAGAAAGACAAGGTTGTGTGAAAGACCAAGACTTTATCCCAGGACACTCTCAGGGTAAACAGGGCCTCTACAAACCTATATATCTGTTCTCTCTCTCACACACACACACACACACACACACCTCTGTGTACTTCTGTGGGGCCGGATGAAAGAGTCAGTTGCTTGGCTGAACAGGAAATATCCGCTAGAACTGTTAACAAGAACTGTAAAGCCATTCACATCTCTGTCTGAAATGTACTGCGCCACGTTGCCCAGAGAGGGAGGGTCTGTGGGAAACGTGTCATGCGTCTGTAAATCAGTGTGAAGCGGCCCAGTCACACCATCGCCATGGCGCCAGCTGACATCACTCGCGTATCAATGTGCCAAGTTGCATAATCACTCAGGCTCTTACCTGCAGCCAGTGAACCACTTTGCGATTTTGTTTGTTATAGGTCCTAAAACGACAACAAGAAAGAAACACACATGTAAAAAAAAAAAAACACTTGCACAGAGATCTGGAGCTGTTCTCACTGCAGCAAGAAAACAACTCTGAAAATGCAAACAAATCCCTAAACAACCAATCAAACGTCTGCCGCCGTGTTGATGTACTGCCCTAGCAGCAATACCCCCTGGAGGCCAATACCCCCCTGAACGAGCTCCAGTGCTGGTCCAGGGTTTGGAGGCCCCTCCCTTTGCTCAGGCAGAAGGGTGTACGGAGGGGGGCGGAGGTACCTGCTTCGGAGGCTGGGCTTGTTTTGCCGTCGGGGGGCGGCGTGGGTGGAGGAGCCCCCGTGGCCTGGTCCTCGGACGCTGGGTCCTGCCAGGAGTCCCGGCTCTTTGCCCACGCCATCCGCCTCCAGCAGGCGGAGTTCACGTTGGGCTCGCTGTGGGACGGGGGCACCTCACACTCCTCCATGCTGTCTCCGTGCGCTAGAGGGGGGGGCTGTGCACCTGCTGGCAGGGAGAGAGGGACAGGGAGTCGGAAAGACCAAGATCACGTGACCCCAACCAACACGTGACCCCAGCAAACACGTGACCCTGCAGGGGAAAGTAGGTGACAGGGTGCTGCTTCTCTTTTGACCACCATGACGTCCCGCTACGGGACATGAACAGGACACGCATTTTAATGAAATCAATCCTCAAAAATGTGCACAGACAAGCAGCACTACGTCTGGCTCTGGAGTCTGGACAGGTGAAGGCGCATTAGAAAGAGGACAGTCAGGAAATCAAACGATCTGAGAAACCAAGAGTGTGCCACACCGATACACTCCCAGCAGAGCAAGGTTCACAAAAACAACCAGACAGAGACGCAGAGAAAGGCATGCGGACAAACAGGGAAAGAGAGAGCGATGGATGGAGGGAGAACTAGAACAAGCAGAGCAGGAAACGTCTGTTTAGCTCACAGATTACAAACTGGTGCCGAGTCATTTCCTGTTGTTGGATCAGTACTTCAAGGCCTGGACTGGTCAAGTGGGACATATTTATCTGCACTCAGTCGAATCTTCACAGGCTCTCACACACACACACACACACACACACACACACACACACGCGCTATTAATAGGCTGCGTCTATTTTCGGCACGATTTTCATAACCGAGCAGAAAGACAGAGTAGGCGTCCTGCACAGAAACGTCCACACACACGGCAGACAGAGCAGAGGACGTCCAGCGTCCCAGCAGGAGTGAACCTGGACCACTGGGGGTGCAGGACACCACAGCGGCTGAGCAAGACATGACGTGACGATGGAAATACAGTGGCGGGAAATGCAGTGTGGACTACAAGATGTGGCAAAGCAGTGAAATGGCCAGCGCGGCAGGCGAATACGGAGCAGCCACCTGCACAAGTGTCACGCCAGACTTTGTGTTTCCGTGACTCTAATCTGGCCCGGCGTGGTGAGCAGGGCCTTTGAGGGAGTCTGAGAGCGCTGACCTACTTCCAGATGTGCGTTACAGCGCCGGCTGATAAACGTGTAACCCAGGTTACCAGACGGTCACTTCCGCATCTTGTTCCTTAAATATGAAGGTTTTTTCCCCACTCTCAGTCTTGTTTTGCATAATTGTCCCGAGACCTTAACGTCGTCCTGCATTTACACTCCTAGCGGGTAGCAGACGCTCTCAGCCTGAAGGGCTTACAATCATTTAACCATATTGTAAAAAGTTGCACACAAAACAAGTAGAATGACAGACTAACCAAGGGGGCATGACATTTTATGGTGGAATCATTTATTGAGCAAAGTCTCATTCAACCTCACACAGAGGTTGTGTTGGAAACTGGAGGTAAATATTCTCCCTGCCCATCGCTGCTGGGTCTGCGTGTCCAGTCAGGGACACGACTGCACACACACCTCAGCAGAGTCGAGTGTTCGTACTGAAACACAGCGTGTTGTCACAGCAGATCGAAAAAATGTTAGTAACAGCTCGCACTGCGAAACACTGTGTTACGTCGAAATACCTCCTGACGTCAGGGTTTGTCCTGCACACCGTCAGCGTGAACACACTGAAGCACACGCCCAGAGAGAGAGAGAGAGAGAGAGACAGAGAGAGAGAGAGAGAGAGAGAGACGCATTTGCGTGTAGAACCTGAGGTGCTGCCTTTTAGTGTAAACATAGAGGCACTTGTGTCCTCACGAGTGTTCACCATCCCCGTCACCACGGCAGCCGGACGTACACGCTCGGCATTGCAAGGTTACGCATGCGGGGAGCAGATAAACGCGTGGAGAACCAACGTGAGAGCTCAGATGCGCTGGCCGATCAGCAGATACGGACACGCAGACGTAACGGCTACAGATCAGGTACATGATGAAGTCTGAGCGCAGCCGTCCAACACTCAGTGGTGTTCTTCCTCCCATACACACGCTCCATTCTCCTCCTCTCCATCACATTCCCTCTCCCTTTGTGACGTGAAAGATCTGATATTGTTTCAGATTCCAAAGCAATTCAATCACTCTCTCAAACACAAAGTCACACACACACACACACACGCGGACTAACTCACACCCACCCCCACACACACGCATGCTCACAAACTCTCACACAAATCTTTAGAGCCAAAACCATTAAACACAGAGTCCATTAAGAAGTGGAGATGAACAGGCTCACATGTTGAGCACCACAAGCCTCAGTTCCAGCAGCACAATCACGTCAAACACACACACACACACACACACACAGGGTCATCAGCGGCACCATGAGCCCCTTGTGGTGCCCTAGCAGTGCGGGTACGTCAGCCCCCTGCCCCGCCCCCTGCCCCGCCCCCTGCGACTCCAGATGCATCAGCTCCCCTCGCAGCAATAAACACAGTTCCTAGTTTAGCCTAAACCCATCATGAACGTTCTGTTCTGGCACCAATCCCATATGTAGAAAGAACACATGACCCAAAGGTCTCGGTCTCTCTCGGTCTCACACACACGCGTAACACACGCGTGCACACACACACGTAACACACGCGCACACAGACCTAATTTCTGCAGAAATGAGGATAAAACTATTTCCTGCATCTTGCTGCAGGGTTGGCAGGCCAGTGGTCAAAGTGCACACCAACTTTCTCAACGACGTCAATAACTCAGGGGCTAGAACACAACTAGGATTCAATATAATAGAAATACATGCATATAACAAAATCACGAAACTTCCTAATTCAAGATTAACTTCATAGTGCTGTTTCTTTTATTGCCTGGATACCAAGCCAAACACTGCCTGCTTGCAGAAACATACAAATGTTATTTACCTAAAATAACCTTAACTAGCTTTGATACGTTATCTAGTTAACAAGCTGAAAGGTTGCTATGGCAGCAGAAGCCTTTCCAAGCATAACAAGATAAGACCTATCAAACTTAAAGCCCTTCCTGCAGCAGAACCACGATTCCCTGAGCACAGCCACCCTAAATGACCTTTAACCCCGCCATCATAAGAGACTTGAACGACTTCGCCCATCAGCCAACATGGCATACTGACGCACAGTCCTCCATTGTGTTATTGTTATAGGCAGCATGCTTGGGTGGTGTGGAAAGTAGGAGTGAAAGTCTCTTCCCGTCTCCCTCCCGTCGGTCCCTCAGGGCTCAATTATGGGGCCTTTTCAGAATCCCATAGCACTAAAAATAGCACTTATGGGTTTTTTTTATTATGATTATGATGACTATCAATGCAAAACAATGCAGCATGTTTGCAACAGCAAGAAAAACAAGCACCTGCTGCTTCTCAGGCCACGCCCACACAGGAAATGACATGCCGCTGAAAAAGCGAGGGAAATGCATACACAGAATTTGAAGAATTTGTCTGTAGAAGAACGCGGGCTCTTCTACAGCTATGCAAAGAACACGGGAGTCCAGCAGCATGGTGAAGTCCTCAAACGTCCCGTCACTTATGAAAGCATTAAGGACAAGTGGGACGCTCACTCTGAGGCTGGAGCCAGATGTCTGTTTGGGAGACGTGACACAGTGCTTACAGTAGAGGCACTCTGGGTAACGCGCTGGATCGCACCAGTTCCTTCACCTTTTCCGTTTCAGGAAGAAAGAGACACTTAAAGTGCCTTTTTTCTTTTTTTCTTGTTTTTTTTAACAAGAGTAAATCCAGCCGGTATCAGAGCACAGACGGTCCAGAAGAGCGGCGGCTACAGCTGGGGAGGACGTCCTCCTCTTCCTCACTGCGTTTGATTTGGCTCAGAGTCCCAGAGGTTCTTCACCTTCATTCTTCTGATTTTACATGTGGACAGTTTCAACAAACCCCATAAAAGTGTCAACCTGCTCCAGAGGGTCAGTTCACCAGAGGGGAGAACCAGAACGAACTCATCGTTCTATTAGTGAAACACTAGAGCAGGACAGACCATCCAAGGCCCAGATCAATAAGTCAAAGCTCTGGAGAACCCAACCGCCAGGCATGCTGGGGGATACATGTATTAAAACAGAAGGCAAACGCACACAAGGGGGACCTGAAAGGTCCTGAGATCTTCAAACTGGCCCTCTGTCGTTGTCTCTTCAGTCACTCCAAAGCTCCAGCCGCTCTGCTCTGGGGGCCTGTAGCTTCTCACCTCTTTGTGCTTCTGCTGGGTGGCTCACTTTGCATTCAGTACACAGTATTGCTCCAAGAACAGAGTCTGGGCATGCAGCAAAGAGAGCAAACGTGTACACACACACACACACACCATTAGAGCTTTACAAGCAATGAATTGAGCTGACATGGAGCGTTTGAGCTGTGCGTCCATGGAGAAAGGATGATCTGTGCTCAGCATCACAACAGAGTGATGCCCGAGTCCTCAAACACGAGGGGTGCAGCTCACACACCAGGGTAGCGTTGCAGCCAGCAGCCTCAGGCGGGCGTGTCTGCTCCACACCGCGGCCGTGTCTGCTCCACACCGCGGCCGTGTGCCGGGAGACGAATGCAGACGAACTGCATTGTGTTTGTTTTAAGACCAGGGGAGCAAAGAGCAGCAAGGCTGAAGCAGGAATGATGAACCACATTTAGACGTGGAAACAACATTGTGTGTGTGAGAACATGCAGATATTCAGAGTTCAGCCTGTGTGTATATTTTTACCAACCGTGTGTGTGTGTGTGTGTGTGTGTGTGTGTGTGTGTGTGTGCCTCATTGGACTCGGCGCACAGCAGTTTGGCCACCAGCAGGTGATCCTCACTGGGCTCTGCACTGTCATTATAGTAACACAGTTTAATCATTAGCCCAACAAGGTCATCATCGCCTGGAGCTTCAGCCTGCCGCAATGCATTGTGGGAAAAAACCCATCAGGCACAGGCAGGGTGCGAACATGGCAGCAGGACTGAGGGTAACACACACACACACACACAATTGCTTTGGTCCATTCTGTTCACAGCTAAAGTATCAAATGCCCAAAGCAATGTGGGGCTAGACTGGACAAACAGACGTGGACACAGCATGCCATGGTGATGAGCAAAGCTGTGCTTTGATCAATGTGTTTCTCATAGAACAACAAAACACACACACACACACACACACACACACACACTCGTGATGAATATCGATAATAATAGAAAGCCAGAGGGAATTCCCAGGAATGTGACCATGGAAACACATACAGGAAAATCCACAGGGCCCAACCTGCAAAAGCACCGCTGGAATCACCAGCACGTCCCGAGGTCCCGTGTTCCTGACGGAAGGTCCTGCTACAGCCTAGACCACAATCTGGAGTGCAGCATCTACATCCTGAACTCAGCTGCTCATCACTGCCAGCCTGACACATGTGAAGCATGTGAAGACTACACACACTGCGGCTTCTCTTAGGTGCCGTGGGGAATATCTTCCACCAGACGTCATCCACCGCACATGTCCAAATGCAGATGCTATGAGCAGATAGGTTTATTTTGTTGATAACCTTCAAATCCAGGTTGATCAGTCAGATTCCCAAGCTGAAGACTCCACAATCTCTACCTGATCCATCACTGAGCACTGTGGACACCAGAGCAAATGTTCTCACCGTGGAACAGACTGGACACTTGCAAGTCTCACAACACTTGCGAACCCAAACATGCACAGACCTTCACGGACATTTTGTTTTTGGCTAGAAAAGCTACTTGCCCATCGGCAGCAGAATATAAGGGCTCATGTACAAGTCGTTCCCTTGCCAAAGGTCACCTTGGGGACACTTCTGATTGGTCAAATCTGGTAAGTAAATCTAGTAAATGTAACAATTTTAGCGACTGAACAATAAAGCAGTTCGGAGGCACACATTCCACTTCATCAACACACACTGTATTTAACCCATTCCACTTCATCAACACACACTGTATTTAACCCAGGAAACGAGCTGCTTTATAGTTTGCTTCAAACAGCAAAAATGACTGAGAGGTTACTGGCAAAAAAGGAAAACCAACCTGTTAATGAGAAACTGTATATCTGGCAACCTTTTATTCTTATTTGTATTTATTAATTGGGTTTTTTTCAGCCTACTAAAGGCTCTAATCTTACTTCCATCAAACACTATGGCTGAAATAGCCTTCACACACGACGCACAAATAGCTGCATGCTAAGACGCTTTATTATTGCTCAACTTACAGCCACAGTCTACTTCCTCGGAGTGAGACACAGGAGACACAGACGAGCTGAGCTCTTTTGGGGCAGCAAAATGCAGATGGCATGCAGGCTGCTTGCCAACCTCACTTCCTGTGGACAGGGTCCCCACAACTCACTTCCTGCTATGGTAACACACACTGCCCTGAAGCACAGACTACAGAGACTACTGTAACTGCGCGGCCCTGATCAGAAGCACGGTCAGACATTCATGTTGTACTTCCCTAATGCTGTCGCTCACACTCGCGTGTTCCTGCCCACACTCGCGGACAGTAACTGCATGATGCTTACATCTGTACCTGTCATTTGCACAGTTTAGAAATGTTCACATTTTCAGTGCCAACACAAATAAATACACCAGCACAACCACAAGAAACCAGACCAGCTCAAACGACTCGGCACTCTAGCCATGTCAGTTTTAACAGGACTGCTTTTTACACGTCATCAATTTTGATAACGTCAAACCACAAATGCCCTGTAGAGTGAAAGCTAAACAGCTAGTTTATTATTCCTCTGTTCACAGTGATCAAACACACAAGGCTACAGGTAATAAAGCTCCATTTCCGGCTCCACTGCACGAAACACAGCGCATGTCTCATGTAGCTGCCTGAAGCACCGCCCTTATACTACAGGTGTAAACTACTCATCACAGGCGTAAACTACACATCACAGGCGTAAACTACACATCACAGGCGTAAACTACACATCACAGGCGTAAACTACAGATCTGGCCACTGAATGCTACAGGGTGCGACGTGCTACTGAGATCCCGTACACCGACTGTCGAACAATGAATTACAATTAGTAAAATGAGGAATCTATTATTTCCAAAATAAGTGTACTTAAAATAACCCTGAACGACTGACTTCTTTTCAGGCTTTGTGAAGGAGGCTACTTTTTAGGAATTGGTGAGCAATCGTAGTCTGCCTAAGGAATGACACCGTGCCACTGACGTTATGCAAACGGTTGAATCCCAACACTCGTGTCCATGCAAACGCCCCCGGCAGGGTGGGGCGGAATCAGGTGAAGTACTTAAGCACTGGAGATGAACTGGAAATAAAACAGGCCTATACCAAGATCAGATTACTAGGTGGTGCGCTACTTCAAGCCCGCTACAGCGACACTTTCACGGTTTCCCAACCTATTTTGCTGTTTACACACAAGAATAATTGTGATAAAACGTTACCACCTGGTCTGAATTCTTCCCGTATGTCACGTTTAGGTTTAGACTATCGGATATTAGAGGAAAACTCCGGAATTAGAAAAGAATTCCAGATATGGACCGGACATTCATTTCCTGTAAATCGTCAAAGGTTTGCTTGTTCCTCGACCAAAAAGAGTTAAAGCCATCACAGCATCTATAGTTGAGCTTTTTACTAAGTGTTACACCACTAATTCATTCCACTTCACACAGGAAATGCACACTTGCTGGATGGCTTATGTTCTCATCAAATGTACTACTGGTCCGTGGTGGAGCTGGTAATAAGCATTTGACAAAGTGCGCGTTACCATCAGGGACATTCAAGTAATCCATTATGGACAATTTTCACACCGAAAAACTGCTAAACATCGGATTATCTCTGAGCTTGCGCGAAATCGGAAATCTGTCCAACAGATCGGGCCAAACAATTCTTGTTTTCGCAAAAACGCTTCGTTTAGTGGGCTGGGAGAGCCGCGAGCGCCTGCAATGGGACGAGTGGAAAACAAACCATGATAGTGGCACCACAGAACACGCGAGCCAGAAACTACACAGATATACTTCTGTTTAACAACTAGGGAACGGGAATGACAACTCAGGGCAAAGCAAACCAATCCAGAATGCCTGAAAGCGTGATCAGAAAGGAATGATATTCAAATAATGAGCCCATAATAACCTTCTACCTCAACCGCAAGAACACAAAAAAGCCAATTTATTACCTAGATTTACAAAGACAATGGAGGCACAGTTTATTGTTCAGCGGCAACAAACCGAAAGGGCTATCTTACCATTTTACGCAGGACTTGGTGTTTGTAACAAGCGCGTAGACACGGTGTCCGAGATACGCCGTGGCATCTGCCAAACTTTCCCAAAGTTCGTAAACTAGCCCGCAAGGCTTCCTCTTCCGGAAAATGCACACGTGACTTAAGGATGAGTCTGTTGCACGAGCTCATTGAAAAGTGCGCCTGGACTGTAACCTACTGGAGGAACACGTGCAGTGCACTCTTGGCTCTCTCCACGTGCAGCATCCCCAACCGAGCCGCAAATCGTGCCACAGTGTCCAGTGTGTCTGTTAAAGCTCCCAAGCTCAGTCCAAACCCAGGATCCGCGAGATCAGCCGAGACGCCCTCGATTTATTCATCCAGTTAGGAGAACAGATCAATGCGTGAACTCTGAGATGGTGATTTTTCTTTGCCCCCAAAATGTTTATTTTGCAAAAATGAATTTGAGAACAAGTCTGGCGTGTAAGTTCCTTTTTTATTCTGGCTTTCTGAGAAGCCATAAGTGCTAACAGATAAATGTGCAAGATCTGCATAGACGTTAAACGCTTGTGTCGCACCTACATAATATGGGTGAATGTGATAGACCTTGGATCATAGGTGATAGACCTCGGCTCGCAATAAGCTTCTTGTTTTCTTGTGTAAAGCACTTTGAACTGCCAGTGTGCATGAAAGGTGCAATAGAAATAAAGGTGCCTTGCTTTGAAAACCAAAGAAGAAAATATATAAAGGCCATATTCTTTCTTTAGCATAAATAAACATTTGTGTGTATTACCACCAAAAGAGTAATTTTTATAGTGTTGCCTTAATGCAGACATTAATGCACAGAGCAGGTTGGACCTCCCCGATGCCCAAAACACACCAGGATGTCCTCGCTGAACTCATCTTTCATTTATTTGTTACCTACACTACTAATTCATAGGCATAAGAGGACAACCATCCCTGCCTGTTGAGCTGGACATGCAGCATGAAGGCCAGAATACGCCCCATAGCCCGGAACAGCAGACCGGACCATAGCAGACCGGACCATAGCAGACCGGACCATGGCAGACCGGACCATGGCAGACCGGACCATAGCAGACCGGACCATAGCAGACCCGACCACGGTAGACCGGACTATAGCAGACCGGACCACAGCAGACAGCAGACCGGACCACAGCAGACCGGACCACGGCAGACCGGACCACGGCAGACCGGACCACAGCAGACGTGAGACCCTGCTGTCTTATGACCATAGAGCAGTAAGACAGGAGTAAAGCAGTTGAATGTAGTGGTTGTAATATTATTAAAAGCTTCTGCAAGACACAATGATGGTTTTAAAGACACTGTTCTGTCATCATGTCTCCTTGGTCCCATCTTTCTTATTTCTCCAAACTTTATTCTGCGCACGTTGCTCACATTTGTACTGTTGATACAGTGATGTGTTGTGCTAACATGTGCAGGACAATGTCATGGCTTTGAGATGATCAGGTACTGTGGAAGCACTGGGTTGTAGCAGTCTGAAGAGAGTAGGTCTTGGGGCAGGTCCTTGGGGCAGGTCTTTGGGCAGGTCTTGGGGCAGGTCCTTGGGGAAGGTCTTGGGGCAGGTTCTTGGGGTGGAATCCTAGAATTTCACAAGTGTGTTCTGTGTTGCCAAATGTTTAATTTTGCTCTAAATTAACAAGCAAGATCTTGAAAATATAAACAACCTGTCCATGGAAATCCACTATCTTATATTTGTAATGCCACCTACTGAGGTAGTACAGAGTTAACTGTAATGGTTTTTATTTGCCAAAATTAGATCTAAATTGGGGCCATTTCCCACGGGCTTTTTAATTACAATTGTTGGTTTGCAATAATGCAGATGGGCTGAGTTATAGTGTGCATGCGCTCATTAATTCACCGTGCCGAATGGTTTGATTTATGGATGGCCTGTCGCATTAGTGAAGCTGTGTGTCTCTGAGGTTCACAGGACTGTGCACAGCACCACTTTATAAATCCAGATGCAATCCATACAACCTTCACCCACAGCCTGTTCAGTCTTGTGTTTCTCAGTGGGTTATTGATTTAGATTTGGTAACAAGGAATAAATAACAATCCTTTACTATGAAAAATATGGTTATCTGGCTTTTCTGGTTTATATGGTTTATATGGCTGTATTGTGTGCAAGTCAATAGTGAACTGAAAGCGTAAACACACAGTTGTGATCATATGGGTCACATGGTTGTTGCCTTCTAGTGTTTCTAAATACAAATACTGCATGAGCTAAAATCTATAAATGAGAAATCAATAATCTACTTCACTGTGGATGTACATTTAGGCCCACTAATAAAGAATACCAGAATTTGCTTATGAAACTGCGTAGCAGATCATTTCATCATTTTCATTAAATTCCTTACATTAAACCATTCATCACAATTCTATGATTATGTAATATATATATATATATATATATATATATATATATATATATATATATATATATATATATATATTTACCTGTTTCACCTGTCATTTTAAATTTGTATTTTGTCAATTGTTGGTAATTCTTATCACATATTTATATTAATAGCTAAACTAAAACGAACCACAAGGTGTCGCCTCGTTCAATTACAAAATTATTAAATGAAATGAACCGACCGAAGGCGGGTTAGAGGCGCCGTTTGTGATCCAGAAACATAATGCGTCTCTTTGGACATTCTGGTCATTGTTAATACACAGTTTGGGGTATAATTGCGTGCGGTAACTAGATTATGTCAAGCTTTCCAGATATGCCCGAGCAATTCTTTTTTATTCCTTTTATCATTAAAATTATCGCTGCTGGATCCTGAAATATGTCGCGTGTTTCATGCACATACTTTTAATTCGTTACAGATAGGTATGTGCTACACACGTTTATAGGCTACACTACCATTTATATATCTCTAAGATGAGTGTTAAACGACGACTTAATATACATTGTTATTTAGAAGAGGTACAACATGCTCATCATGTTTCTTTTGTTTTATTAAGCGGGTGAGTTATTTCAGAAATTGCTAAAGAGATCCTGGATTACTATTAATGGGCATTTTATATGCAAAATCTATGCCCCGGTCAGAATGGAATCATGATCATTAGCGAGCCACCGCGTGCCTGCCGTAAGGGCCCGCGCGCAGCAGGTGCCCTTACCTGCATTAGAATCGCGCTTCTGCTGCAGAGCGGCCTTTAACGAGGGAAGCGCCTTCAGCACGGAGCCGCAGATGGGTCGCGAGCCAAAATGAGCGTCTGCGCAGCGGCTCCGCGGCATGATTTATTGCGCCAAAATACCAAAGAACTAATCAACGGTGTAACTAATTAATACAAATCTGCATTTTTGCATACGCAATTAGAGCAATGAGAAAAGCAGTGAAATGGGGAGTAGATTCCATGTAATCGGGAGAGCTATTGAAGCGGAGAGACATCCGTTTGGAAGAAGCCTGTCAAGGGAGACGGCTTATGAACCACACCAGAGGAGAATTGTATCTTGTCTTTTAAAATCTCATCGGAATGTGTTTTTAGCATACTTTATTTAAGAAATTAGGCAAATTATTTATGCTAGAGTCCATGAGGCGTTAAATGTAGCATTTCGATGCTTTTGCTGTAGCCGGTTTCATGAGATGACTATGGTATCGCAATTCATCCATTTAAGCATTTTACTGTACATAGAGGATTCATCAAACTGCTCAGACGATTAAAAATCTCTTGCTTTTTCCTGTTAGGTCAAAAGCATTCCCCTCGTGTGTTTGTGTGTGTGTGTGTGTGTGTGTGTGTGTGATAGAAGGAGACATAAGTACAGTGAGCGTTTTAGTGTTTCCAATTATTCCACTACACATTATTCTGAACTTCAAATACGGAATTCAAACTCGAAAGTGAATTTTTGCAGCAATGCGCATTACAGGCGCTTTAAATCGTCGGTCTGAGTCCAATTCTGCTAGATCTGCTGTCGCTCGTGCTGAAACCAACCTTCCCACATAGCTCAGTTTACATGGCAACGAAGAGATACCGACAAGCAAACAGACAGACCCCTCTCCTCCAGTAGCGAACCTTTGACCAACGGGACTTGTCGATCTTCATTAAAAAGATTAGCCGTCCTGCACTTTGAAGTCGCGAGCCTACACGCCAACAGGCTACGGCACAGTTACCTAGTAGCCTAATCGTTTCACACCAAAGTTTTGCGACGGATCATTAACAGATAGAAAGATAACCAGAATCAAGCTAACAAGGAAAATATTATTATAAAATTGTATAAAATTGTGATTATAAAATATAAATTTTAAACTATGTTCAGTCCTTGTCCCGAGTTAGGGGTTCCACATTTAGGATTTTGACCAAAAACAACCACAATAGGCCTACTGAAATTATTCAAACCAAACCATTTGTTAGGGATTATTGTGCCGATTACTACATTTGATTTGTTTTTTTAATCTACCGAAATTCCATTTCAAAAGTTGATTTAAAAAATGGGGATTTTGGGCCGAATTTAATAGGGGCACAACCCGATTGCATATATCACATATCAATGTCAATCTAGCTTGAGTCTTGGCGGTCCTTACGACAACAGATGTCTTCGTTTTAATATTAAATAATCTCTGCAGTACTGTTTACGCTTTTAAGCTCGTGGTTTTACTGCATTCAACTTTGGAAACATTCCGCTAGAAAAAAAAGCATCGAGTTTTCACTTCGTTTGGGTCTTATTACAACTATTGTCTGGCGTTTCTCTCACTATCTGTTCAACGGTCATGTCCATTTTTGGGGGATTATATTAAATTGAATAGAAAACAGCAGATTTTGAACGTTGGATCAGGTTAGTGAGCCGTGAAACAGGCTTTTGTTAGTGCGCGTGCAACTCGCGTGCCGACCAGAGGTTTGAAAAGCGGGGACTCGTCAGTGGGGTCTGGGGCCAGACGCTACAATTAGTATTTACAATCAATAACTCGCTGAAGTACAAGATGGACGCGACAGGAGCGGAACTGTTCAACCAACAGCTAACAAATTCCAAACTCACCTCCTCGTACAAAATAATTTTGACTAAAGTGCATGTCCTGTTTTTAAGGCTACTTGGAAAAATTATAGTTCGATAAAAATAAATACATTCTTCTTCCTCGTATTATTATCATTGTTGTTGTCATTGTGCAATTGGCGTTTATTGGTCTCAGGTATTTAGTTTTAAGCATTTCGACCTGAATAACTTTTTTTTTTTAGAGAGAAGCCCTCTTCAGTGATTATGAGATCTAATTTATGATTACTCGTTAAGGATTGTCCTCATAAAGTGGGGAAACACGTGCGCGCGGTGGGACGGGGCGAGAGAGATGGCCGTGATTGAACGTGTCTCGCGCTTGAAAGGGTTAATTCATCCTGCGGGTACAAACAGGTCCGCGGAGTCTCTAACTGGCGACAGATGGCCACTTTCTTTCGGCCACAAAGGGACGGAATACGGAGCTCTGGCGAATACAAATGGAAGATGTCACGTGACGCTTGGGGCCGTTTTCCTGACGTAGTTGGCCATATGGCGCGTGCCGAGGAAAAAGAGGCGGGGCCTGCCGCCAGTCATTGGTGCTGGGGTAGAGGAGTCAGCCGTAGACTCACACGCGCATCTTCCAGCATCAACAGCTCCGCTATATAACTGGAGCATCCCCGTTAGCGCCGCCACAGTGTCATCTGCAGGATCTCAAACATCACGGAGGGCATGAAACTACCATAACGCGACACTGAACAACAAACAGGTATTTATAATTTCCGATTCTTACATAAAAAGCATCGTTAATCAAATGTTGACAAACATAGAGGTAATTTTTGCTTTGACATTTAGAAAGCAGACGCATCTGACATGCATAAATTATTCACTTTATTCTGCAAATTGAAACACTTCTAATCTTTGTATATAATTAATGTATGGGGCAGTTACATAAAAAATTAAACTAAATAAAGATTTTGGTAAGCACAGTGTGAAACATTAATAGGATAACTTCTTATTATGGATACTCTACATTACTGAAATTACATTTAAAAAAAAGTTTTTATTTCCACTTTCTGTAAGAACGCACAGAATGAATGTCAGTTCCTATTTCAGCTGCTATAATTGTATTGTACTATAGAAATATAGCATAGTAATATTTTAAGTACTGTAAGTATGTACTGTAAGTATGTACTGTAAGTATGTACTGTAAGTCTTCCAAGTCATGCTTTTTCTGAACGTACCAGGAGTTTATCTCCTTGGGTTGTAATGGTAGGGTTGCATAAGGGCATTGCAGGAAGTAAGCGGTTATATGACTCATCTTCAGGTCATCTGTGTGTGGATTAGCGGACAGGTAACGAATTAAGCTTCGGTCAAGATCTGTTATAAAACATGTATGCAGGCTTCAGAACGCACGCCTGACTTGGGCGTTTCACTCATAGGTCTCGTTTCGTCTCCGCAGAGTTAGATCATGACGAAGTCTTACACGGAGGAGAGCATGATGCTTGACACTCAGGAAAACTCAAACTGGACGGACGAGTGCCACAGTTCACAGGACGAGCGCGACGTGGACAAGAAGAACGGCGTGCACGAGGCGATGCGAAAGGAGACGGAGAACGACGAGGAATCTCTCAACAGACTTGAGGACGAGGAGGAGGACGAGGAGGAAGAGGAAGAAGAGGAAGAGGGCGATGACACCAAGCCGAAAAGACGCGGACCAAAAAAGAAGAAAATGACAAAAGCGCGCATGCAAAGGTTCAAACTGAGGCGCATGAAGGCAAACGCGCGGGAAAGGAATCGTATGCACGGGCTCAACGATGCGCTCGAGAGCTTGCGTAAAGTTGTGCCATGTTACTCCAAAACGCAGAAGCTCTCGAAAATCGAAACGCTTCGCCTGGCCAAAAATTACATCTGGGCTCTTTCTGAGATCTTGAGATCGGGCAAAAGTCCGGATTTGATGTCTTTTGTGCAGGCCTTATGCAAAGGTTTGTCACAACCCACGACAAATTTGGTTGCGGGATGTCTCCAGCTGAATCCGAGAACTTTCCTTCCGGAGCAGAGCCAGGAGATGCCTGCTCATATGCAAACGGCGAGCGCTTCCTTCTCTGCGCATCCGTACTCCTACCAAACGCCCGGGCTTCCAAGCCCTCCTTACGGTACAATGGACAGTTCCCACATCTTCCACGTCAAGCCACACGCGTACGGAAGCGCACTGGAGCCGTTTTTCGAAACTGCGCTAACAGACTGCACGAGTCCCTCATTTGACGGGCCCCTTAGCCCACCGCTGAGCGTGAACGGAAACTTTTCCTTCAAACACGAGCCTTCTTCGGAGTTCGAAAAGAACTACGCCTTTACCATGCACTACCAGGCTGCGGGTCTGTCAGGACCACAGGGACATGTCTCTGCCTATGCGGGCTCCACACAGCGCTGTGATTTACCGATGGAAAACATTATGTCGTATGATGGCCACTCTCATCACGAGCGTGTCATGAACGCTCAACTTAACGCGATATTCCACGATTCATGAATTCTGGTGAACATTCGTAGAGACTATTCGATTTCGTGCGTGTCATGCTATTCTGTTATCGCCAATGCGAAAACGCAACCACGCATTATATGCTTAATCTTATGTATGTATTTATTGTCGGTACTGCCTTTAGGAGAAAAGAGAATATGCATATTCTCCTTCACCTTCTGTATTGTATTCTATAGCGCTTCTACTGTGCATTGTGGTCACGGGTGGATTAGATGTGACCTTATTCAGAATGTGTTAATTATCCATGTTACAAAATCACAAGCAATAATTTGGAAACTATGCAATTTTTAATCAATACTGGGCCAATTATAGAAATTAATAGAGATTGCTATATTTTTCAACCTACTACATTTTACTACTTATCTATCCCATACTGAATTATTTTGTTGTGATTTTGTATAGAATTGTTAATTTTTATAATGTCGAAATCCCGCGTCATACCATGCAGCCACACTTCAACGTTTTATAAAAACGTAATTATGTCGTTTATATGAATCAATAGTCATTCTGGTAATAAGAGGCGTAAACAGCAGGCACGTGATTTCGAATCTGTTACGTTGCCTTAGCAATCATTTACTGTAAAACAATGCAAAATTGCACAAATCCGATCATTTAACTCCCCCAAATCTATGGTTTTCTAAATACCCAATAATTATATATAATTTTAATCATGGACAATATACAACTGTTTGAGTGTTGGGAAAGATTTGGTGTTAGAAAAGTGTTGATGTTGTATATATAAAGCTCGACTATCACCTGAAAATTGCACCCTGTAAAAGAAGTTCAGCGAGGAACCTGTCTTTAAAAATGAAAATAAACAATGGACTCTATCACTTTGTTCATATTATTCATGTCTTAGCCGCTCAGCTCGACACACACCAATTTCACATTCCTTTTCTCGATTTAAACAAGTTTCACACGATGTACATTAATTGTTTATACATAAAGTAAATTCTACTTTGTGTTTGCAACAAACAAGAAAAGTGTGACTGGTTCTGTCTGTCCTGCGTACACAGCTACTAGACCAAACCATGCGGAACAGTTTGCTTTATTTTCTCCGATGTGCTTCTGATGACATCTCATGGGGAAACGACGTCATTTGTGAATAAAGTGCTAGAGCTGGAATACACACTCGTTCTGTGCATCCATGTGGAGAATCTAAATTACGTCCAATGCGTTCTGTTATTCTCTTTTATCTTTAATTAAGTATATAAATTGTTGCTATTGCCATGGACAGGTTGGTCCACCATATGACCATTTTCTAAAGGTCTGACCTGTCCTCTTGCCACATCTCGGGCTTTGAGGTATTCAGAAAATAATGCGCGCGGGGTGTTTTCAAAAAAACACTACCGTAGCTTCAGCTTCGGTCCGTGGGAAACCAGATAAGCATGTTTCCTAATTATACATTCATTCCAACTGCCTTGCCCAGGCTTACGGAATCAGTTTCACTGCATTTCATATAAACTAGATACCTGAGTGAATACTTGGTAGGATATTTGTCACCCGTGGCTAAAGTGAATGTTGTTTTAGAAGGCAAACCTACACATCTTCACAGATGCACTCACAGAAAGTCACGGCGTCCATTTCTAATGAGCTTTAAACGAATTTTTTCTAACAAAACACAGAGAATGGCATTCGGGCCACGACGGACCACGGAGCACGAGGAGAGGCAGAGATGCAGAGGAGCGTCTTTAATCTGAATCAGTCCGATTCTTTTACTGTCAGCAGTTGGAGGCAACCACAGTGAGAAACTATATGTCTACAACGGGTTTAAGCTGCAGATATTGCACACTTGTCCATTAGTTTTTGTTGTTGTTAATTAATTACTTTATTTTGTCCAAGACACTGTTCATCCTAGTCAGTAGGCATTCACGTGCCACCGTCATTTATGCAAAATTGGTGTGTCACAGATGTTACTACTGCAGGGGAGGTTTTAATTTATGAAAATTATCTTTTTTATGCATGGACACTCACTGCACAACCCAATACTGCTGTCATTAGGGAGAACACCACGAGCCAACCGCACGCGTTAAAAAATAACCTATTTTTGCTGGTTTGTTTCGGTACAGCGTTGAGAATAGACTGCGGAATTGTTAGTACCACCCACGCAAAAAATACCGTCTCAACAATCTGATTAGAGTTTAATCCAATAACCTAACTGACAATAAACCCTCTCTAAACACAGAAGTGAGTTTGATTGAATTAAACTCTGTGTCTCAGATTGTGAAAAAATCGAATATTGAAACCTTTAGGGGGGTAATTAATCACTGTGCAATTTTTAAAACAATCACTGAATAATTAAAGGGGTAAATTTTGGGAGAAAACATTTTTATTCTCATTAAATTATTGCGTTCTTATCAGTCATAAATTTACAGAGTATAATATAAAATGTACAAATTAATTCAACTAATCGCACATATTTGTTAACAAAGTAAACGTGTGAGTGGGTGCGGGACAGTAAATCCAGAGTGTTCCAGCTCCAGATCACACTACCCCATTACTAATCCCATAAAGCGATTTATGTGGAACATATAAGAAAGAGTCCTTTCCTCCGGAGCATTTCTCAAGAAATGTATTTAATGTTGTCTAGAGTTAGGCTAGACTTAATACTGTCTATGGTAAATAATAATGAAATTTAATGCAAAATAATAAGATACGCAATTCTAGTTATTCGAGGGACATGTAATTTATAGCAAGCAACACCATTCTCAACAAACGTTCATATTTAGGAGCTGTCCAAGGTGCTGTCATTAGCGGCAGTAGCCTACCGTTTATATGCACCAGGTTCATCTGTTTAGGAGGGTTAATCGGTTCAACATAAAAGGATATCAAACTTTGCTTCAAGACCGTTTGTGGCCTTTATTAACGTCAAAGTATCTTATAGTTGGCATTGTACATATCACCACATTAACCAACAGTATTTTATTACTAAAGTTAATTTAGTAATTTTGTACTGAGATTAAATCACTGACTATTTTTTAAGGTTTCTACCACATTGTACTAAATACGTAAGAAAGTTTTCCCCTTTTTTTCTTTTTTTACGAAAGTTTGTTCTCTAGAGTATGGCAATAGAAAAAAGTGCAGCGCGTGACCGCCGGGAGGGATACTTGGCGGTTACGCGCACCGCTGAAGGACTCCGGACATAGCGAGGAAGTTTCTCAAGGCAACAGTCAGCCGAGCGGGAACGCGCTAACGTTGTAATTAATACACCAAGTCGAACTGTGACGAGAACCATCTGATATACGTGATAAAATAATGTTTGAATCTTCGCGGAAATCGATGAATCTCGCATCTTGGTCAGGCAGTCAAGAGGAGTTACACGAGACGCAACCGGTGTCTCCTTCAGGCAAAAGAAACATCGAAAAACAAAGCAAGAAAGCGTCCATCTCAGTCCCACAACTGTGCAGTGACGAAGCCATTTCGGCTCACAGGGGACAGTCACATACGGAAAAGCTCATTTGCGAAGGCGAACCGATAGTCAGAGGAATCTTTAAAATAGGAAAAAAGAGCCACGACGTGGTTCTCACAGCGACGCGGTTAACGTGGACACTTATCCAGCCCGAGACCCCTACAGGTGAGACACGCAACGTTTTCCCTGTTACCATGACAATTGGCGACTGCCTATGTTTTTCTTGCTCTGTGGCCACGATTTCGCGGTGCTTAATCCAACGAGTCGGTTGCACGGATTGCTGACCGACGGCCTGGTAGGACTGTGCATTAAAATGACCCAGTCTATACAGTCGAGTAGATTATCCGGCCACAAAACGCACCGCGTAGCCATTGACGTTCACAAAAGCAGAGCGGGCTACGCATTATTTTGAATAACAGTGCTCAGTGTTGCCTGAATTAGGAGATTTCAATCTCGGGTTTTTTTGCGTCATCATCTAGGGAAAAAGCCAGCAAAATAAAAGACCAACTGGCGCAGGTACGAAGATGTCATTTTTAAAGATTGAAAAGGCTTTTCTGAAAGGCATATCACTCGCCTTTAGAATTGAGTGTATTAAGCTAGATCCGTAGACCAACCGTGTCATTGAAGCTGTCACGGTCTCCCGGCCCACTCTTTCAAGCACACACACACACACACACGCACACACACACACACACACACACACTCTCTCTCTCTCTGTCTACACACACGCATATAAAGTTGTATTCCTAGAGCGTTCAAGTAGATACTCATATATTCACCTAGCCGCATGCTGTGGATTTTGCATTAAGACACCTCTAGGTTTATTTTCTTTGCATCATAAGAAAATCATCTTTTTTTGCGTCATCTTTTTTTTTGTCACCTTAGTGTAACATAAGGCAACATTCTCCATAACGGACCGTATTATAAACCACTGACACAGCATAGATGATTCAGCCTGGTTCAAGCAGGAGAAGGCGGTGCCAAGTAGTGATGTGTGACAGATGTGCTGCTAATAGATTCCGTCTGATAGTCATGACCACCTAAAGTAGAGCATCTGTCAGTCTTGTGGACACTTAGCAAATGTCCAAGTAAATGATACTCAAAACTACCATCTGCATCACTGCACTGTGTAAATAAACATATGACTGATTTTGAAGGGGTCCTTTTTTGTCTCACTCACTGTGTAGTTCCTTTTTGTTTTGGGTATTTGCAAATTTGCAAATATGCAAATGCTCATTTGGCATTGAGTATATTAATTAATATAGATTTTTAAGACAAGCATCTGTGTTTATTAAAAGCACATGTTTTTGGGACCCACTAAGATATAACTTGGAATGTGGCTGGGATGTTAACCCCCTCCAACAGTCACTGGTTTTGATTTTAAAACAGGCTGTGCATTTTAACAGGGCTCATCTGACCATGTTTCTCGTCTAGATCTGTAAACAGGCAGCTAGAGAAAACCGTCTCGTTTTGCTCTAAGAATGCCCTGTAGAGTTGAATGCGTGTTGATTGATCGTGAACCAAAACGGTGTTCTCGGTCTCTCTGAGCAGGGCAGAGGGGGAAAACACGTGGTTTTGCTTTAGTTTGATCATTTTGGAGGCCCTTCCAGCAGCCTGCAGTGGGGGCGCGTGACCTCAGAGACAGAACGTGAGGGAGGAGCGGAGAAGAGAGTGGGAGAGGAGAGGGAGGAGAGGGAGGAGAGGAGAGGAGAGAGAGGAGAGGGAGGAGTGAGAGGAGAGAGAGGAGAGGGAGGAGAGAGAGGAGAGGGAGGAGGAGAGGAGAGAGAGAGAGAGAGAGGAGAGGGAGGAGAGAGAGGAGAGAGAGGAGAGAGAGGAGAGGGAGGAGAGGAGAAAGGGCTTTGCTCCACTTCACCTCTGAGCCTAGAACAGTTTTCATTTGTGATCCAGCCTAATGTCATTACGCCAGCACTCTAATTACACAGAAAGCACCTATGTAGCCACTAGCAGCAGCCTTTACCAAATGCTCCCACGGAAGAGGCAGGAAGTCACTGCAAGATGCTGATTTCCTGGGCATCTCTTGATGCTGCACTGATGCCGTCATGCCCAGGAACAGGAGATCAAAACACTCGCCTTGTATACTTGTAATACTGGCCGAACTGAACAAAGATTACATGTGTTAAAATGAGCTAGCATGAAATATATTATTAAATGTCACGTTTTATGATTTGTTTCAGTGTGTAGATAGATAGATAAAAGCTACGACAACAATAATGATATAATAATACATGTGGTGGGGAAGCAGACAGGGGGAGGAGCAGCTGAACACCAGGCCAGGGCGCCAGGGCTCTCTCTCTCTCTTGAAAATGGGGCTTTCAATCCACGTGTCCCTGGTGACGTATGCTGAAGTGCTGGTCTGCATGTGGGAAACGCGGCCGCGTGAGATCGTGCTGCTGCCCTGCGGACCGAGCGGCGGGAAGAGCCGGACTGATCCGCCAGACTGATCCGGCACTTGGCACACAACAGCCCGGCCCAGCGGGAGGCTGGTACTCGCTGAGGGAGCTCCCGGCTCAGACCTTCTGAACTCTGGCTGTGTTCAGCACTGGCCTTGGCTGGGCTTCAGTCCACTGCAGGTCACCCGCCGGATGTACGAGGGCTCTGATGTGACACTGTTGTGTGTGTTTGTTACTCTGGCCACTGTCTCTGTAGACACATTGCAGTTCTTTCAGCATATAGGTTAGTTTATTCTTCTACTTTCTTTATTCCTGTAGAAAAAACCTTGAGGAAAATCTCAACCTGCACACTTAATAGTTTCTATCAACGTTTGCAATGAACGTTGATGGTTTAGACCTTCTGCCATTTGTCGTTTGAGGGGCGTTTCAGGATGAGGGAATGTTCAGTTAGCCACGTAAGCTAAGCGGAGTGTTCAGTAAGAGTGAGAGTAAGAGAGGTGTTCCACCAACCCTGCACAGCACACATGCAGCAATACCTGGGTGCTTAAATAACACCATTATAAGTAATGGCAAGTGTCAGAATTCAGTATTTATAAAACACACCATGTTCTGCTTCATATGCAGAGTAATGGGAGTGTGTGTGTGCTTTTTGGCCCTTGTATGATTTTGCCTACACCAGAGGATGGTTTTATCTACCAAACACATACAAAACAAGAAATGAATTCAACCACAGCCAATCTAATTAAATACTAAATACTTAGAAAAATGTTAGTCACCTCCAAACAATAAACATAATACAAACTTACATAATTGCGCATCCGTAATGAGATCAAACCTCCGGCCCTCTTACATGTTTGGTGTGCACAATACAAATGGCTACTCTAGTCTTTTATACTCTAAGTCCCACCCCCTTCCTGGAGCAAGAACTTCTGGGATTTGGAGCAAAGACTTCTGGGATTCTGAGTTCCATTGGTCCTCTTCTGGAGTTTTTTTTACACTACTGCAGAAGACAATGTGTATGGATTATAGTCAGTGCACAGAAGCGATGAGGACTTGGGAGTAGTTTGTTGTCACAGTGAGCCTGGTAACCTGTGCTTCTCTAGCTGTGCTGGGCTCCTGCAAGTTCTGGAGCTCTGGGAGGTTCCCTCTCTGACACACTGTCAACACACTGTGGTCCTTTTGGTCTTGTTTTCCTCCCTTTATCTCTCTCTCCCTCCTGGAACTCAGGGCCCTCTGGTCGACCACCGTGATGCAGTCTTGGCACGTCTGCTCTGTGTAGCTGGGCCTGCTGGTCATGCCACAGATTTCTGGGGCTAATTGTACCACTAAGGTTATGTGATCCTATTTCATAGGACCCATTGAGACAGAGAGGGGAGGAGAGAGGGTACTAAAGGGATGGGGGTTGAAATAGAGAGGGGGAGGGAGGGAGAGAGAGAGAGGGAGAGAGAGAGAGAGGGAGAGAGAGGGAGACAGAGAATGTGAAAGTGACATTTTTCATGCCGGACATATACCCCCTGCACTGTGTTGGACGCGTTCGATTCATTCATCTGTCTCTCACGGGAGCATTTTGCATGTCCAGCCAGCATTGCATTGTGGAAGCAGCTACACTGTGAAAGCTGTTTCTTTAATTTCCTTAACAGGACAGATTATTTGTTATTTCTCTCTGGGTAACATCACAAACTGAATTCATGTTAGCGTGAGTGCTTGCAGAGAAAGGAAGCAGGTGGTTTGTGTGTTAGGCGATGCCTAGTGTCACACAAAGCAGCTTTAATGAGTCATTACTGTCAGGCTATAGTCCCCACACCACAACTCCAGCCTCAAGATGCACTGTGCAATAGTATACGCACTGTTTTTCAAAACGTTATAAAAATATGCCAGCTACTAATTATACAAGTTAATGGTCATAATGCATTGTGCTGAAATGTGAAATAAAAGTGTCAGCAGTTTGTTCACTGCTTTTTACTTCCACACTGAAACTTGTAAAAGAGGCTAGTCCTAGATACGTCTGACAATACCATTTTAATATCTTTAGTTCTGTTTTACATTAAACATTTAATTGCTTAGAAAAGTTAGATTACACGTATCCCATACTTCGCATAATTATATGATGTACAAAACATAAGACCATACGTTTAAGCGAGCACGTGTAACGAGTTTTTATTCTGGTCTGACAGATAACATATAATAACGCCGTGTCTTTCATCCACTGTAGGCTCGTGTTTGACCTCCCCGTGTTCGCACTCAGCAGTCTGCTGTTTCAGTACTGCATACGCCGATCAGATGTTTACCTGCGGTTCCGCAGTAGACACAGTCTCCTCCGCAGCGAGGGTTCAGAACGCGCGACCCTCAAGTCTCACGAGCGCGACAGACAGTATTGCAGTCTAATTGCGAGCAGGAAACAAACATACGCTTCGTCTTTTTTGTTTGCGTCCTGGGGACTCGAAAACGGCAATATAAAAATGTAAATATTGAGTTTTGGTGTGTGTGCGTGGGCACAGGGGGGGCCCTGCTGGCACAGGTGGAAAATATGCCCCTCGACTGCGTACTGAGGACCACATGGCCTCGCGCCACGTGGGGGCAATGAGGGGCCTCGCAGTCCTGGCACGGCGGCAGGCCCCCGCGCGGGCACTTTTTCAGCCACCGTATGAGTTTCGCGAGCGAAGGCACTGCGTGTCGCCGGGACAGAGTGAGACAAAGAGCATGTTTTCCAGACAAAATCAACCGCGTGCTGTGTTCGTCGACGCACGCGACCAAACGTCCATCAAATGGCTTTGTGGTGATTCGAAAACGGGGTTTGGAGTTTGTGGTAAAACTATGAATATTTTGTAGAGAAATGTTGTAGAGTCATGTTATGTTTATAATCGCATTAAGGTTAACAGGATCCTATTAGATCATTCTTTGCCATTTCTTCTGCAAAACGCTCATATTGTGAACGCCTAGCAGTGAATATTACGTTTCGGCTTTACTTCGGTTGCGGAATTGATCCCTTTGGTCCGTGCATTAAGACATGACAGCTCCCCCCGCGCGTGTCTTTTTCGAGCTGGAGCTGCAACGGGAGGAAGCTCGTACCCATCTGGAAGCAATAAAGTTTTCTAGAAGAGCGCGCGATTTTATTTAATCTCCTCGTGTCGTACTGTGCCTCAAATGAAGGGCTTCTCTCGTCACGTCAGATGAAATCAACCTCATCTGTGCGCCGGAAGATGACACTCTATTAGACGGGGGGGGGGGGACTCACACACACACACACACACACACACACGCGCGCACATCCATTTCTATTTTTTCTTCTTTTGTAAATTTCTGCGTAACTTTGTAGAAAGAGTTTGTCGCAACAGACGTGTATGACTACAAATAATGACTACGACGCTATTATGAGCTCGTGGATTTGATGCATGTTCTGGTGATGTGGTAAAGCCTCCTAGCACATATTGCAAAATATGTGTTGTTAAAACCTGAAAAATCCTGATAAAATATTAAAAATAAAAAATTTAAAAAATGATAAAATATCTCATAATTTATTATTTATAGAATAATTTCTTATTACTTATATATGAATATCTCCTATCTGAATTGATGTATGAGGTATGATTTCCTTATAGAGAATGATGGACCTAGAACTTTTTAAAAAAGGAAGGTGTGTGTGTGTGTGTGTGTGTGTGTGTGTGTGTGTGTGTGAACATGAGTCGGTAATGGCACAGAAGTCAGCCCAAAGTGATGTGCGTTATCATTATTGAGGGAGATAAGATCTTTGGTGCCCTTGGCTCCATGGCGACAGGCTTCGGGAAGGCCGCGTGTTATACGACCTGGTGTGTTAGCAGACGTTCCATATTGATTGGGCCTTCTGCCGTCCTCTCACAGCACTGACCCACAGCATATGGTGCTTCTGATGTGTGAACCTGTGTGGCCTGAAGCACAGACACCAGCACCGAGGTCCTGCAGGCCGGGCCCGTCCCCTCTGCTTCCAGCCCGTGTAGGGCGTCAGTACCCAGCCCACTGCAGCAGCGGCGCGATACGTGGAGGTCGCTAATGCAACAAGGCAGATTCCCAAGCCTCATTACCTCCTCCTCAACATACGAAGTGTCCTTCCCCCACACTGTGCTCACAGAGCGCTTCAGTCACAGAGAGAACTCTGCAGTTGTTGACCTTTGGCTCTCACAGGCTCAGAAGTGTTGTGAATAGCGCTTTAGTCAGGATGCTGATCAGCAATATTTTTCAGATTATGTTTTTTTTCCCCCTTAAACACAGACTTTACTGACGCGCACACTTTCATATGTGCACAAACTTATAGTCTATATATCAAAGTTGCAGTTGTATCAGCAGGGCCAAGGCCGCCCGATCTTTTTGCCTGTGGTCAGCTTCCTGGACCTGCAGCTGGGGTGGTTGCATCATTCTGCTGCTTAAAAATAAATTACTAATAATGGAAGTGCAGAGTGACTCTTATGATTACAAGACAATAGAGGCGAGGAGAAAAAAGTGCGTAAGCAAGAATGAGCAGGTCCTTGGATAAAGGGGACAGAGAGATCCACTGAAAGAGAGAGATCCACCTCACAAAACACAAGGTGGCTGTATTTTCAGGAGATTGTGTGTTTTACAGCCCATTAACGACACATTAGTCTGCTGTAAACAGGGGCCACGTTAGTCCAGGCATGTGAGGATGTCAGGGTCCTGCAGCAGCCCTGTGGCACAAGGGCCCATGGAGGTGTTCAGAGGGGCGGGGTCTGGAACCTCTCCGCCCACGAGGGCCCGAGGAGGTGTTCAGAGGGGCGGGGTCTGGAACCTCTCCGCCCACGAGGGCCCGTGGAGGTGTTCAGAGGGGCGGGGTCTGGAACCTCTCCGCCCACGAGGGCCCATGGAGGTGTTCAGAGGGGCGGGGTCTGGAACCTCTCCGCCCACGAGGGCCCATGGAGGTGTTCAGAGGGGCGGGGTCTGGAACCTCTCCGCCCGCCCACAAGGGCCCATGGAGGTGTTCAGAGGGGCGGGGTCTGGAACCTCTCCGCCCACGAGGGCCCGTGGAGGTGTTCAGAGGGGCGGGGTCTGGAACCTCTCCGCCCACGAGGGCCCGTGGAGGTGTTCAGAGGGGCGGGGTCTGGAACCTCTCCGCCCACGAGGGCCCGTGGAGGTGTTCAGAGGGGCGGGGTCTCCGCCCACGAGGGGCCCGAGGAGGTGTTCAGAGGGGCGGGGTCTGGAACCTCTCCGCCCACGAGGGCCCGTGGAGGTGTTCAGAGGGGCGGGGTCTGGAACCTCTCCGCCCACGAGGGCCCGTGGAGGTATTCAGAGGGGCGGGGTCTGGAACCACTCCGCCCACGAGGGCCCGTGGAGGTGTTCAGAGGGGCGGGGTCTGGAACCTCTCCGCCCACGAGGGCCCATGGAGGTGTTCAGAGGGGCGGGGTCTGGAACCTCTCCGCCCACGAGGGCCCATGGAGGTGTTCATCAGCAGTGGCACAACGAGGAAAGATGAACGTGTGCAGAAGCTGCAACACAATTAGCATCGAGCGGATAAGTCGCAGTCTAATCCGGTTTACGCTCCGCATCAGACAGCTGTGCCAGGATCGGTTCAGACAGGGTCCTGGCTTACTGTAGTGGCGGAAGGGAGGGGCCCCTGTTTCGGGCCCTGTCCCAAACTCCCCTCCACCCACCCTACACCTTCCCCATCCTCCCTCTCGTGCAGCTTTGCTTCCTGTACATGGCTAGCAACAGCGCGGGACGGCCCAGTGTTTGCTCCGCCCGTAGGAGACGCACCGGCAGGAGAGATTATATCTTATTCTCAGTAATTAAGTTGCGTCTGAGGAGAGAAGGTGCAGAAATGTATTGGTGAGAGGCTCACAGAGGTGGTGACAGTGTCGTGCGCAGTAACGTGAGAGGTTAGTTAATGTTAATGTTAATGAAACACAGAGGTTGGCCTGGTGAAGACAGACCAAACAACAAACACTAAAGGAGAAGTATAGCGTAAGGAGAAAGAGGAGAGAGAGAGAGAGAAGAGAGCATGATGACAGGAGACAGAGGATGGAAAAGAGCAAGAAGAATATAGAGAGATGCGAAGAGAGCGTGAGGGAGAAGAAGGGAGATGCAGGGAGAACAGGCACGAGACTGATCGGAGCAGCTACTGAGCAAACAAATCTCACCTGTTTAACTGATGTTTGTCTGCTGGTAATCATTTACAGCTGGACTTGCACTGTCCAGAATGTCCTCATATCACTGAATATCCTGGTTAAGAGGGAGAACGTACAGACTTTTAGCTGACATTTAGCCCTGCAGAAATGCTGCCGTTAAAGTAACTTCTTTGGTTCAAGTGTGTGGTGTGTCTGCTCCTTCATTCCTAGTGAGCACGCTGTGTATTACAGCTTGTTCTGAGCTTCATTGCTCTTAATGATCAAACATGTACAGACTGTCCTGTAGAGATCGAGATTAAATTAGCAGTTTAATTTTACCCTCAGAGGAATAAAGAATGGAGCAACAGAAATGCAGTTGCCTGACGACAATAAAAAAAACACAATCGGATGATGTGTGTATATTTGTGTAGCAGCACAAATGTGAAATTTCTGCTGTGTGTGTGTGTGTGTTTACAGGAGGGTCCATGTTAAAGGCTCAGGGGGACTTTGTGGACATGAAGGACGTGTTTGCGGTGAAGGTAAAGCGCAGGCGCTCCGCCGGCCAGCAGGGCGGCAGCACCCTCTTGGGCATCGTGCTCTTCAAGTGCAGGCGCAAAGGTGCCAAGCTGAAGGACCACGCCATCCACCTGAACAACCTCAGTGAGGACCACTGCGAGGTCTGGTTCAAACAGCTCAAAGACATCCTCGCCGGTACGGCCCCCTCTTCACTCCACGTCCCTCCCAGTGGAAAAACAAACTCACATCTAGCAGAACAAAGCAGTTTTTTTTATTATTAAGCTCCTCAGCCTGAGCGCTTTTATCCGGAAGGTTCCGAGACGCGGCTTTTATTGCTTTGCAACACATCGCGCAAACATTAGCACGGCAAACACTGGTCACGCCTCGCTACATTTTATTGCGTTTGCCGACTACGACTGATCTGGAATGAAAGCGCTGCACTCTCCCAGCTTCTGGATCCAGTACGTCAGGCCCGAACGGAGCCTCAGTGTGCAGCGTATGAACGTGTCCCAAAGCAGAAGCGCCGTCCCCGTTCGCTGGGAGCGGCTGCCTGCCGCAGCCCGGGGGCTCCTCCTTTGTGCGGGGAGCTCACGGTTGTGAGGCACGACTGCCAGACTTTCAGCGAGATTGGGTGGAGGAGGTGTGGGGGGGGGGCAGGGGGGTTAGGAAGAGGAGAGGGGCGGTGTAGGGCGGTGCCGGGGTGGGGAGGTGGTGCTTGGCTGCGAGGAGCGGTTGGAGGAGAGCGGAGGAACAGGTTGCTCCCCCGAGCTCCCTGCAGTTTGTAATTATCCGTTCTCCTCTCACCAGCACTGGCTGCCAAAGCACGACTATGCCGCTGGGCTGGGCCGGGGGCAGGCAGTGTGGGGGGACAGGTGTCCTTCCAAACGCCTCCGCCGTCTTCATCCTCCTCCTCCTCCTCTGTGTACTCATCCTCGAGTTAAGG
>JAGXOD010000048.1:1467500-1485000 GCA_020368025.1 Brachyhypopomus occidentalis
ATGGCCGCCTCTCCTACGCGGCCCTCCGGGAAAGGGCGGGCTCCGGCCCCGGATCAGCCCCTGACCTTTCCCACACCGAGGCCTCCAGCCCAGGCTTAGTGAGAGGCCTCTCTGCTCTCGCCAAGTTGCCCCCCAGCCGGGCTGCCTGCCTACCAGGCGGGGGGATTTTCAGGGCAAAAATAAGACATCTGTTCCTGGGGATTAGCAGATATTCGAAGATTCACATCTGAGAGCCGTGGGTTCAGACGGCGCGGCAGCCCGTTTACGCGTGCGGGGGCAGTAGTGTGGGGCAGTAGTATGGGGCTGTAATGTGAGGCAATAGTGTGGGGCAATAGTGTGGGGCTGTAATGTGAGGCAATAGTGTGGGGCATTAATGATAGATCTATCTATCTGTCTATCTATCTATCTATCTATCTATATCTATCTATCTATCCTTTACACACAGTAATGTACGGTAATGTGAGGCTCCTTGCTACAGACGGCCTCTCCTCGTTTGGTATGGGGGAGGGCGTTTTACGGGCACTTGCCGGCAAAATCGATGTGTAACCCGACGCCGTTCTCAGGTAATTTACTGATGATTATGGGTGGAAGTGCCCCCCCGGGGCAGCGCCCCAGAGCCAAGAGGGAGAGTCTCAGTCGGCCCATGCAGATGCCACTCACACCCTCCCCTGACAGGGGCAGGTTCGGGGGGAGGCGGAGTTGGGTGACCCAGGGGCGGCTCCAGGACCCTCCTGGGTAAAATCACTGCCAAGCACCTGAGATGCAGGTCAGTGACATCATTACTGTGAGTCCTGGACTAATGGAACGTCCTCGCTGTACGGTGGAGAGACAGATAACGCTGTACGGTGGACAGACAGGTAACGCTGTACGGTGGAGAGACAGGTAACGCAGGACCAGAGCACCATTTTGGACATTATTCTGTCTGACATTTCTATATGGCCAAAACGTTTTGTGAATAAGGTACTGTAAATTGTAATGTAATTGTGAATAAGTAAATTCTTTTTTAATTGCATTCTATTTATTCATATTATTCTATTCCTGCCTAGCACTAAAGTTTAAATGCCACACCACATGAACACCATACTGCATATCACGCACGTGATAAACCACGTTTAACACCACGCAGACGTGCGAGCGTGTGCAGACGCGAGTGCGGGTGTACGTGCTCTGGCGGTGTTAATCACCGTGGCCTTTTGGCTGAGCACACAGCGGTTCTGGCCCACAGCAGATACGTGGGTCTCTCGCTGGGATCAGATTCCTCAGAGCTGCAGGGTGTGCACTGATGCAGGATTATACACCATAGTAACACCACACAGCACACAGGCTGGGCTCACAGCCCCCGTGCTACACACTCTGACTCGGTGCAGACACACACATGCACACGCACACACACACATGCATTTGCCCAAATGTAGTGGCTGGCGGTAACAAGGACAGGGCCCATGTATATTATAAAAAAAGTGCAATTTTTTAATTAATAAATTAGAATGAACTGTAATTTCATTGGACTGTTGTTGTCATTAAAGAAGCCTGTGTGTGGGGCAGCTGTGCCTAGATGCAGTATTCAGCACTGCAGTATTCAGCACTGCAGTATTCAGCACTGTAGTACTCAGCACTGTAGTACTCAGCACTGTAGTATTCAGCACTGCAGTATTCAGCACTGTAGTACTCAGCACTGTAGTACTCAGCACTGTAGTATTCAGCACTGCAGTATTCAGCACTGCAGTATTCAGCACTAGTATTCAGCACTGCAGTACTCAGCACTGTAGTATTCAGCACTGTAGTACTCAGCACTGTAGTATTCAGCACTGCAGTATTCAGCACTGCAGTATTCAGTGGGCGGGGCTTGGTGAGGGGTGGGGCTGGGTGAGGGGTGGAGCAAAGGTGGTGGCTCGTTAGCAAGTTGAGGTTGGGGACCATTGGGGGCCAGATTAGGGTAATGAGTGTGTGTGTGTGTGTGTGTGTGTGTGTGTGTGTGTGACTGCGTGTGTAAGTGGAGACGGAGGGGTGCAGCGTCTTTTCGGCTTCCATCGATCCCACACACTCCAGGAAGAGCAGAGGAAACACTTCCTTAATTCCTGCTAATTATGAGCTAGGGGCTCTCAGCACCAGATCTCTCAGCATAGGGTGGAAGAGAGAGAGAGAGAGAAAGAGAGAGAGAGAGAGAGAGAGAGAGAGATAATGGGACATAGAGAGAGAGAGTCGGACATTAGAAAGAAGATGGAGAAGAGCGATAAAGATGTAGATGAGGAAGAAAGGACAGAATATGAGTAAAACATTACAGAGATGGAAAGAGAAGAAGGGAGAGAGGGAGAAATAGAGAGAGGGATGGAAGGGGAGGTGGAGGGAGGGGGAGAGAGAGAAGGTTGTCTTTATTCATGACTTCCCCCTGATTCTTGGCAGAAGTTCAACTGCTGTGAACAACAGTGGCGACGTGACCTTTGAGGGGAGGGAGGGTGAACTTGTGTGGTGTCAGAGGCATCGTGGTGAAGGCCCAGCACAAAAGCTCCTTTCAGCAGGAGGCATCAGCTCTCTGGAGCACAGGGGCCTGGCTGACTCCAGCAGATGTGTGTGCTTCTCCACACTGCAAGGGCAGCCAACCTTTGAATGAATGCCCATAGGGACACACGTTTATGAAACCCCTCATTCTCTCTATCTCTCTCTCTCTCTCTCTGTCTCAGTTCATTTCTCCATCCTTCTTTTCTCTCTGTCTCTCTCTCCCTCTCTTTCTCTCCACACAGTCCACTCCACTGCTCATGGTGCCCTTGCTTTGCAGGGTTTCAGGATCGGCCCAAGTCTCTGAAGGTGTTCGTGAACCCTGCCTGCCACCAGAAGGAAGCCCTCAGAATCTACCTGGATCAAGTGCGTCCATTGTTTAAGCTGGCTGATATACAGACTGATGTCACCAGTAAGTTACATACATATGCTCACACAACACACACACACACACACACACACACTGAGAACAGTGGAGAAATACATAATTACAATGTGCAGGTCAGGTCATGTCTATCAGTTACTGTATGAAATTTTTAATATCATAGGATTTTGTGTGCTGCTAAATGCTTTTATTAGGTCAGGGTGGGTGGTGGTGGTGTGTGTGGGTGTGTGTGTGTGTAGAGGAGAGGGGGTGATGTGTGTGTGTGTGTGTGTGTGTGTGTGTAGAGGGGTGGTGTGTGTGTGTGTGTGTGTGTAGAGGGGGGGGGTGGTGTGTGTGTGTGGTGTAGAGAGGAGGGGGTGGGTGTGTGTGTGTGTGTGTAGAGAGAGAGGAGGGGGTGGTGTGTGTGTGTGTGTGTGTGTGTAGAGGGGAGGGGGTGGTGGTACCAGATCAGCACTTTAAGTCTGCCCCATATGGGCCTTGGCTCTCTCTCCAGGTCAGGAAGTGATGTCACTGTGTTTAGGTGATTTCTGGCCCCTCAGGGCATGACTGCTGGGTGAGGTACATTAATGTCTGCCCTCAGGCGCTGTTCTACCACATTGTTTGCTCCTAGGTACATTCAGTACACACACACACACACTGCCCATGCCATTAGCTGTTTTTCAAGTAAATCAATATTTTAGGCGACAGAATGATGAGTGTGAATTCTGTGCGAACATCTGAAGATATTCTGCTATATAGATATTGGCATGTAGTTTAGACTTCATTATATACTCAATATGCACAAATTAATGAACAAACAATAAACCAACCACAAAAGACTTTGCTGCTGCAAACAAGGAGAAAATGAAGGAGAACAAGAAGAAGAACATTAAGGAGAACAAGAAAGAGAACATGAAGGAGAACATGAAGGAGAACAAGAAGAAGAACATGAAGGAGAACATGAAGGAGAACAAGAAGAAGAACATGAAGGAGAACATGAAGGAGAACATGAAGGAGAACAAGAATGAGAACAAGAAGCCCAGCACAACCCAGCACACCCCAGCACAGCACAACCCAGAACCGCACAGCTCAGCACAACACAGCACAGCCCAGCACAGCACAGCACAGCACAACCCAGAACCGCACAGCTCAGCACAACACAGCACAGCCCAGCACAGCACAGCACAGCACAACCCAGAACCAGCTCAGCACAACACAGCACAGCCCAGCACAGCACAGCACAGCACAACCCAGAACCGCACAGCTCAGCACAACACAGCCCAGCACAGCACATCACACCCCAGCACAACACAGCACAGCCCAGCACTACCCAGCACAGCACAGTCCTACCTGCTGTGAAACTGCAGTGTCTCTGCGTCCTTTATGAGAACTGAACAGAAGCATGCCGTTTGTGGCCTGATGCCAGTGGAGGTCTGTAAGGAGTATTCCCATGTCCCCTCAGTGTGTGTGTGTGTGTGTGTGTGTGTGTCTGAGCTCCAGCCATTTTGTGAGGCAGAAATATGCAGCATGTTGGAGTGCTGACTGCTGTGTTACTCCTGTGTTGGTACGTCTGTCCATAGAGGCTCAGTTCTCATGTCAGTTTATTCCACCTCATTACTGAACCTTAAAGAAAACTGGAGCCTTTTGATATTTTGCTACTGATGTTTACATTTATAAACGCATTTCCCAAGCAATGTGAAGTGCTATTAAAGTGCTGGTATAAACTGTTGCATGTATATATGCAAATGCATTTATATATATGCATTTATTTATATATGTGCATTGTGTGTGTCCCCAGGCACAGCTGTAAGTCTCTGCTGTGGATGGTTTTAAAAGCGTCTCACACTCGTAATAACAGAAGTGTGTGTCCTCCCTCAGTAACCCAACCCGGGGGGCGGAGCTGCACCCATCTGTTCTGACACTGTGCAACATTGGCCCCTCCTCAGTGCACCCTCCACACACACACACACACACACACACCAGACACCCCTTTACTACTGAGAAGTGGATCCCACAATCTGTGCTCTAATGAATGTGGCTACCTGATTCCAGAAGCCATTTGAGCAGTAATAGAGAGGGGGGGGGGGGGTGTCTCGTGGGCCCGGCTGGGGGGCTGTGGATGGAACCATTAAAAGATGCTTTACTGTAATAGAAATTAAAGATCTCATTCTGCCGGCATGGTCAGGGACGGCAGCAGTTCGGTGCTTTGTGGAATGGTGATGGAATTAGCGGCTGACGTGATTAAGAGAAATGTGTAGCAAAGACTTGGCTTGCGATGTGTGTAGAGGCACACGCAAGAGGTACACGCAAGAGGTACACGCAAGAGGCACACGCAAGAGGTACACGCAAGAGGCACACGCAAGAGGCACACGCAAGAGGCACACGCAAGAGGTACACGCAAGAGGTACACGCAAGAGGCACAGGCAAGAGGTACACGCAAGAGGCACAGGCAAGAGGTACACGCAAGAAGTACATGGAGAAGCACACGCTTGAGGCACACGCAAGAGGCACACGCAAGAGGCACAAGAGGCACACGCAAGAGGCACAAGAGGCACACGCAAGAGGCACACGCAGGAGTAGCTGTAGGAGTTAATACAGCAGAGTAACACACAGGAGGCACTTATGGGTTAATACAGTAGAGTCACACACAGGAGACACTTAGGGGTTAATACAGTAGAGTCACACACAGGAGCCACACGCAGGAGGTTTTCCTGGGGTCAAAGGTCATGGTGGTCATTATTCAGACTTGTTTTTATCCAGCCCTGGTGCGTAATGTCTGGCTTACAGCTGACGTTACACAGCATAAAATGAAGTTAACTATATGAGTGACATTATTCTGGTTATGTTCAACATGTCTTGAATGTTCACAGTGTGTGTGTGTGTGTGTGTGTGTGTGTGTGTGTGTGTGTGTGTGTGTGTGTGTGTGTGTGTGTGTGTGTGTGTGTGTGTGTGTGTGTGTGTGTGTGTGTGTGTGTGTGTGTGTGTGTGTGTGTGTGTGTGTGTGTGTGTGTGTGTGTGTGTGTGTGTGTGTGTGTGTGTGTGTGTGTGTGTGAGTGTGTGTGTGTGTATGTGTGTGTGTGTGTGTGTGTGTGTGTGTGTGTGTGTGTGTGTGTGTGTGTGTGTGTGTGTGTGTGTGTGTGTGTGTGTGTGTGTGTGTGTGTGTGTGTGTGTGTGTGTGTGTGCAGGGTCACTGCCCTCTGTTTGTCCAGGCACATGTGAGCCTCAGCACAAAGCCATCTCTATGTAGCAGTTCTCTTTCTCTTGATTAAACATGTCGACAGCATGCGGGTGTATATTCCGCTGTGCAGCCAGGGACCATATGCTGCCGGCTGCAGGCGTTTGCCTGAGTTGGGCTGACACAGCTACAGCCTCTCTGCCCTAGTTGTGCATCTGTGTACGCCTTCATGTACTTGTGGACCTGAACTCTTAACTCTTGGTCTTTCCTCTGCAGTCACAGAGGGCAGAGGTCACGCACTGTCCATCCTGACGCAGTGCAGTCTGAGAGACTACGATGGGTACGTACCCCTCAGACACATTCGGCCTCCGTCTACATGAGTCTTACTTTTAGGACGAATGATCCAACACTGAATCGGGTCTTGTGGGTTCAGATTCTCCAGGTTCTGCTAAGGAGCTGTTTCCTCTCTCTTCTTCTGTCCTGATGACTCTCATCTCACCATTACATTTTTTCTTTCTATCTTGTTTTTCTGATTCTAGGTCACTTGCTTTTCTTGCATCCTCTAGACAGATAGATATTGATCCTGAAGGAAATTGGAGATTGGTACATATTATTCCATGTCTGATTTATGTCTTTATCCATAACTCTTTTCTTTCTCTTTTTCTCTACCTCTATATCTCTGTATCTCAGTTTATATTTCTCTATTTCTGTTTATCCCTCTGTCTCTTTCTCTATTTCTCTGTCTGTTTCTCTCACTGACTCTTTTTTGTCTCCCTGTTTCTCCTTCTGTCTCTGCCTTGTGCGTTGTCTTCATCATGTTGCGGTGGGCGTCGAGATGCAAGAGTGTGCGGAGGATCGGAGACTCTAATTAAACATCCTTAGTTTATCTCAGCAGTGTGAGTGAGATTGGCATGTAGTCAAAGCCAGATGATGAAGTAATCCTGCCTCTCACTAGAGTCTGCCCTGCCTCTCACTAGAGTCTGCCCTGCCTCTCACTAGAGTCTGCCCTGCCTCTCACTAGAGTCTGCCCTGCCTCTCACTAGAGTCTGCCCTGCCTCTCACTAGAGTCTGCCCTGCCTCTCCTGAGGTGGCCTTTAGCCTCCATAAATAACGCACTGAAAGAGGGGCGGAGCCTGAGAGCAGGGCGTGGTGTTGGGCGGGGTCTCCCCACTCCAGACTGCCTCTTCTGGGCTTCTGCGGCAGGTGGCTCTGTAATTACCTGTTCTGGAAGCAGTGATGGAGCTACGCTCCACCCTCCCACCACACCAGGCATTCCTCGTCAACACGATCCAGCACCACCCTCCGCTCACGCCTGTTAGCGCGCGTCACCATGCCAGCGCGTTACAGCTCCATCCTCTGGGTGGTGTGAGAGATGGGGTGTGGGTGGGGGGGGGGGGGGGATGTGGGTGGGGCGTGCTAAGTCTGGCGCTCTGCTTTTTGATTAAAATCCCAGCATGCAGTTCGTGTGAGAGACAAAGAGGCATGGCAGAGCTTGGTTTAGTAGAATTGGCCTGACAAACTCACAGCAAATTAGGAGCAATTGGTTATATCTTAAGGCAGATGTTCTGTGTAGAGAGGTGAGTGTGTGTGTGTGTCAGAGGTGGTCCTGAGCTTGCTGGTGTTTCTGGGCGTGTGGGTCAGCGTGTGTGTGATGATGTGTGTGTGTGATGGCAGCTCCCCCCGCATCACTGGGCTCCAGCTCACAGCTCAGGCACAGACGCAGCCCGTGTGGGAGGGGCTTAACTCCCGAGATGCCCCTCCCACACTACCCTCCTGTTCCTCTTATACAGGCTAGTGTTGGAGGAGCAGGTGACACCGACCAACCACCTGTAACTGGAATACACTGTTAGATTGTCAAGATGTATATATATATATATAACATATATACAAGAATATTTGTGTTCATGTTTATAGGAGTTCTCACCCTGTTCAGTAAACTGGTTCTTTTTGTTTTTGATGAGGGGAAAATCTGCTACTCTGCCAGTTTTGTCAAAACTTCATTTTGTGCTTGCATGACAAATCACTTGTTAAGTCGGAGCAGGACGTCTAAGCTCCTTAACCCAGGGGAGAAGCCCCCCAACCCCCCCACTGTGTCTGGAGAAGGATAATCATGCAGCAAAACAAGTGTCGTCAGCAGTCTGGTGCAGTCCTGTAGTGTCTGGTGCAGTGTCCTGTGGTGTCTGGTGCAGTGTCCTGTGGTGTCTGGTGCAGTGTCCTGTGGTGTCTGATGCAGTGTCCTGTAGTGTCTTGTGCAGTGTCCTGTGGTGTCTGGTGCAGTGTCCTGTGGTGTCTGGTGCAGTGTCCTGTGGTGTCTGGTGCAGTGTCCTGTACTGTCTGGTGCAGTGTCCTGTAGTGTCTTGTGCAGTGTCCTGTGGGTGTCCTGTGGTGTCTGGTGTGTCCTGTACTGTCTGGTGCAGTGTCCTGTGGTGTCTGGTGCAGTGTCCTGTACTGTCTGGTGCAGTGTCCTGTACTGTCTGGTGCAGTGTCCTGTGGTGTCTGGTGCAGTGTCCTGTGGTGTCTGGTGCAGTGTCCTGTGGTGTCTGGTGCAGTGTCCTGTGGTGTCTGGTGCAGTGTCCTGTGGTGTCTGGTGCAGTGTCCGGTATTGTCTGGTGCAGTGTGTCCTGTGGTGTCTGGTGCAGTGTCCTGTGGTGTCTGGTGCAGTGTCCTGTGGTGTCTGGTGCAGTGTCCTGTGGTGTCTGGTGCAGTGTCCTGTGGTGTCTGGTGCAGTGTCCTGTGGTGTCTGGTGCAGTGTCCTGTGGTGTCTGGTGCAGTGTCCTGTGGTGTCTGGTGCAGTGTCCTGTGGTGTCTGGTGCAGTGTCCTGTGGTGTCTGGTGCAGTGTCTGGTGCAGTGTCCTGTGGTGTCTGGTGCAGTGTCCTGTGGTGTCTGGTGGTGTCCAGTGTCCTGTGCAGTGTCCTGTGGTGTCAGTGTCCTGTGGTGTCTGGTGCAGTGTCCTGTGGTGTCTGGTGCAGTGTCCTGTGGTGTCTGGTGCAGTGTCCTGTGGTGTCTGGTGCAGTGTCCTGTGGTGTCTGGTGCAGTGTCCTGTGGTGTCTGGTGCAGTGTCCTGTGGTGTCTGGTGCAGTGTCCTGTGGTGTCTGGTGCAGTGTCCTGTGGTGTCTGGTGCAGTGTCCTGTGGTGTCTGGTGCAGTGTCCTGTGGTGTCTGGTGCAGTGTCCTGTGGTGTCTGGTGCAGTGTCCTGTGGTGTCTGGTGCAGTGTCCTGTGGTGTCTGGTGCAGTGTCCTGTGGTGTCTGGTGCAGTGTCCTGTGGTGTCTGGTGCAGTGTCCTGTACTGTCTGGTGCAGTGTCCTGTGGTGTCTGGTGGTGTCTGGTGCAGTGTCCTGTGGTGTCTGGTGCAGTGTCCTGTAGTGTCTGGTGCAGTGTCCTGTGGTGCAGTGTCTGGTGCAGTGTCCTGTGCAGTGTCCTGGTGTCTGGTGCAGTGTCCTGTGGTGTCTGATGCAGTGTCCTGGACTGTCTGGTGCAGTGTCCTGTACTGTCTGGTGCAGTGTCCTGTGGTGTCTGGTGCAGTGTCCTGTGGTGTCTGGTGCAGTGTCCTGTGGTGTCTGCAGTGTCCTGTGGTGTCTGGTGCAGTGTCCTGTACTGTCTGGTGCAGTGTCCTGTGGTGTCTGTGCAGTGTCCTGTGGTGTCTGGTGCAGTGTCCTGTGGTGTGTCTGGTGCAGTGTCCTGTGGTGTCTGGTGCAGTGTCCTGTAGTGTCTGGTGCAGTGTCCTGTGGTGTCTGGTGCAGTGTCCTGTAGTGTCTGGTGCAGTGTCCTGTGGTGTCTGGTGCAGTGTCCTGATTGTATTTGGTGGCTAACACTGTGTTTTATCACAGAAGGTGAGATTTGTCTCTTCTCTGCAGTGGTACTGTAGTTATCCCAGGTGTAAACAGGGGGACATGGTGCCGTCATGTACCTGTCACTAAGGACTCGGGAAGGAAGCTCTTCTCAGTCTCTTCTCAGTCTCGTCTCAGAGAGTAGATGTTCTATAGAGCTCTGCTGAAAGCCAACCCCCCGCCCCCTCACACACACACACACACACACACACACAAATCTCTGCTTCTGCTTGGTTAATTAACCTCAGAAGAATTACGTTTGAAAAGGTAATATCACACATTTTTCATTAATAGGTCATAACTCATTAATTACTTCAGCAATCTAACTGTTCCACCCATTTTAATGGAACTGGTGCTATTTTGGATACATTTCTCACAAGGTCCTGGAGTGTAAGACACACACACACCTCGCAGTCTCTATGTGTGTGTGTGTGTGTGTGTGTGTCACAATAAGAAGGTTAAGGTATCTGCTGGCATGACTGTCATTGTTCCCACACAGTGCTGGTAATTATCAGCACCTTACTCAGCGGCGCTGGCTGGAGACGTGTATCCTCCACCCGACACTGGAGCTGTGTATCCTCCACCCGACGTCAGACGGTTCAGGGTTCTGAAACAGATGGTGTGGTGTTCTGAAGCAGACGGTTCAGGGTTCTGAAGCAGACGGTTTAGTGTTCAGACGGTTCAGGGTGGTTGGGCTCAGATTCTTGCTCCTCTGACCAGCTGAGTTGTGGTCAAACAGATGGACCTCCCAAGTGACTACACCTTCAGATAAGGCACATCCGCCCACTAAGAGCTACAGCCAGGTGGCTGGTGTTTCTGGAGGCAGGAAACCCACCCTCAATCCCCAAAACAACCCCATCAAGAGGTGCACTAGTGCTGGTCAAAGTTGATTAAACTGTTTGCATTTAGCCACTGAGTTTCTAAAAGGGGGCAGTTAAAACAACTTATCTATGCAGGTTTGACCCTTAAGGACCATTTCTCAGGATTCACATTTACATGATAACAATAACACACTTTCAAATAATACTGAATTTCCTCCCTATTAAAGGCTAGTAAGAGCCGTAAGAAACCTTACCTCTTAGATCAGTGTGTGTCACCTGCTGGGTTTAAAAACATCAGCGATACCTTCAAAGCTCTGTGGCTCTGGGACAGATGTGAAGGAGAAACCTAAATCTGTGGCAGGGACGAGGAGCAGGACGAAGCCAGAGGGGGAGACGGGGACACGGGAGGGGACGGGGGACACTGGAGGGGATGGGGACATGGGAGGGGATGGGGGACAAAGAAATGCCTCCCACAACATTTACTGGTTTTTAGTGTATGTAGCACTGGTCTAGTGTATGTAGCACTGGTCTAGTGCATGTAGCACTGGTCTAGTGTATGTAGCACTGGTCTAGTGTATGTAGCACTGGTGCACTGGTCTAGTGTATGTAGCACTGGTCTAGTGGTCTAGTGATTGTAGCACTGGTCTAGTGTTTGCACTTGTAGCACTGGTCTAGTGTATGTAGCACTGGTCTAGTGTATGTAGCACTGGTCTAGTGTATGTAGCACTGGTCTAGTGTATGTAGCACTGGTCTAGTGTATGTAGCACTGGTCTAGTGTATGTAGCACTGGTCTAGTGTATGTAGCACTGGTCTAAGTGTATATGGCAGCACTGGTCCAGTTATGAGCACTGGTCAGTGTATGCAGCACTGGTCATGTAGCACCCTCATGTAGCACTGTCATGGTGGTTTGTAGCACTGGTTCTGCACGTCCTAGTGAGAGCAGCTCACTCAGCTTGGTGCATCTGTATCATTATCACATTGATGAATCACATGCAGGCGTGGCACTGGTCTAGTGTATGTAGCACTGGTCTAGTGTATGTAGCACTGGTCTAGTGTATGTAGCACTGGTCTAGTGTATGTAGCACTGGTCTGGTGCATGTAGCACTGGTCTAGTGTATGTAGCACTGGTCTAGTGTATGTAGCACTGGTCTAGTGTATGTAGCACTGGTCTGGTGTATGTAGCACTGGTCTAACACCTTATGGCACACAGATCCAGTTATGACTTCAGATTTCTCCAGCGAGAGGCAGACAGCACACCCTCATCACGCCCTGTCATGGTGGTTTAGTCTGACTGGTTCTGCACGTCCTAGTGAGAGCAGCTCACTCAGCTTGGTGCATCTGTATCATTATCACATTGATGAATCACATGCAGGCGTGGCACTGGTCTAGTGTATGTAGCACTGGTCTAGTGTATGTAGCACTGGTCTAGTGTATGTAGCACTGGTCTAGTGTATGTAGCACTGGTCTGGTGTATGTAGCACTGGTCTAGTGTATGTAGCACTGGTCTAGTGTATGTAGCACTGGTCTAGTGTATGTAGCACTGGTCTAGTGTATGTAGCACTGGTACATGTAGCACTGGTGTATGTAGCAGTGTATGTAGCACTGGTCTAGTGTATGTAGCACTGGTCTGTGTATGTAGCACTGGTAGCACTGGTCTGGTGTATGTAGCACTGGTCTAGTGTATGTAGCACTGGTCTAGTGTATGTAGCACTGGTCTAGTGTATGTAGCACTGGTCTAGTGTATGTAGCACTGGTCTAGTGTATGTAGCACTGGTCTAGTGTATGTAGCACTGGTCTAGTGTATGTAGCACTGGTCTAGTGTTTGTAGCACTGGTCTAGTGTATGTAGCACTGGTCTAGTGTGTATGTAGCACTGGTCTAGTGTTTGTAGCTGGTCTGGTGTATGTAGCACTGGCACTGGTCTGGTGTATGTAGCACTGGTCTGTGTATGTAGCACTGGTCTAGTGTATGTCTAGTGTGTATGTAGCACTGGTCTGGTCTGGTGTATGTAGCACTGGTCTAGTGTATGTAGCACTGGTCTAGTGTATGTAGCACTGGTCTGGTGTAGTGTGTAGCACTGGTCTAGTGGTAGCACTGGTCACAGTGTATGTAGCACTGGTCTAGTGCGTGTAGCACTGGTCTAGTGCGTGTAGCACTGGTCTGGTGTATGTAGCACTGGTCTAGTGTATGTAGCACTGGTCTAGTGTATGTAGCACTGGTCTAGTGTATGTAGCACTGGTCTAGTGTATGTAGCACTGGTCTAGTGTATGTAGCACTGGTCTAGTGTATGTAGCACTGGTCTAACACTGGTGTATGTAGCACTGGTCTAAGTGTAGCAGCTCACACAGATGTAGCATTGGACCAGTGTATGTAGCACTGGTCTGGTGTATGTAGCACTGGTCTAGCACTGTATGTAGCACTGGTCTGGTGCACTGGTCTAGTGTATAGCACTGGATGAAGCACTGGGTATGTAGCACTGGTCTAGTGTATGTAGCACTGGTCTAGTGTATGTAGCACTGGTCTGGTGTATGTAGCACTGGTCTAGTGTATGTAGCACTGGTCTAGTGTATGTAGCACTGGTCTAGTGTATGTAGCACTGGTCTAGTGTATGTAGCACTGGTCTAGTGTTTGTAGCACTGGTGTATGTAGCACTGGTCTAGTGTATGTAGCACTGGTCTAGTGTATGTAGCACTGGTCTAGTGTATGTAGCACTGGTAGCACTGGTCTAGTGTAGCACTGGTCTAGTGTATGTAGCACTGGTCTAGTGTATGTAGCACTGGTCTAGTGTATGTAGCACTGGTCTAGTGTATGTAGCACTGGTCTAGTGTATGTGGCACTGGTCTGGACACACACTCCGTTATCACGTTCAGGAGCAGCTCCTGTACCGCACCAAACACACACACACACACACACACACACGCACATGCATACACACAGGGGTGCATGTAGCTTAGGGTTGTTGTTGCAGTGGTCTATATGTGTGTGTGTGTGTGTGTGTGTGTGTGTGTGGGGGGGGGGGGACCACACTTTTTTGGGCCAAGAGTTTGACCTTCATTTGTCATTTGAGCTGCAGCAGAACGATGGAAGCTCTCCAACCCCTGTGCTCGCTGGAATGGCTCCGGACTGAGGTCACTCCTCCTCTTCATTAGTGTCCCGTCTCATGGGGGTATTTGCAAACACCTTCCTGTCCACATGTGTAGGAGGGAAAAGACACCCTCTCCGGCACTGACACACACACAAACACACATTCCACACACACAGGTTTAAATTCTGTTTAAAATTTCAAGCCCATTAGAGACGTGTCTTTCTTACAGCTTCTGAAACGCCCCCATTCCCCCAGCTCAGTGCCCAGAATAAGCACCCTGCCCCTGGGTAACCGCCGCTCACCTGACGCGTGTGATTTACAGAGGCAGCTGAACCTCACCAGGTCGCCTTCTCCTCTGTTAGTGCTTTTACAGCCCTGTCAATCAGTGTGTGATTCATACCAGGGAGTTTCATTAGCTAATAAAGCGTCAGGCTTACAGACTGTAATATACAAATCGAACATAATCCTTTCATATAACCAAGTCAGGATTGTGCGAAGACCGTGGCAGAAATACATTATTTACACCACGCTAGATGTAAAATGCCTAACGCAGGCCAATTAAGCCCTTTCCATTCAGTACCTCATGCTGCATGCCACTCTGTATGGAACCTATAACATATAAATCGCGGGCTTCTAATTAATTTGCTCGGTCTTAAGGGTTTCCGTGGGACTGTTAATTTCTTTGATATTCCAGGCAAAGAACCAAAATGTTGGTGTGGTTTTGACGAGGCTCTAAGACATGCTTGACTAGCGAATCATCGCCTCACATTCATCTGCCTGGCTGGGGGAGACATTAACAGCCTTATGAATATTCATGCTGTCTGCTTAATTAAGTTAATTGTTCTGCAGAAGTGCTCGCACTTCCAAGGACATTTTTTTTCTCTCCAACCCCCCCCCCTTTCCCCTTTTGTTCCAAACCCACTCTTATGTCAGATCTGTCACCATACTGCTCTGCAGTGGATCTAATATACAGATATGTGGAAGCCACTGCAATATTGGCACAAAACATAAGAGAGTGAATGTGATGAAATATGAAATTAAAGTGGTGGATGATTATGAAAGTGGCAGCAAACAACACAAAATAGTGAGTGTTGAACAGACCGTCGTAAAGAAGCCGCCATTTTCCCCCCGCGATGTCGGTGCCTGTGGAAGGACTCTTGGGTGGAGTTTCACATCGTCTCCACAGCAACTGTACCATCACAGGACTGGCCATTTTTGTATTTATACGATAACTGTAATATCAGGGTTGCAGAATTCACGGTGCTAATGTTTGCAAGCACGTGTGTGTGTAGCTCCTCGTGTCTTTAAGAAGGCAGCAGATTTGGGGCGAGGAGGCTGAGGTCGCTGTCAGCTCTGCTCTTGTGAGCGAACCAGACCAGATCAGGGAAGACACATCACAGGGCAGTTCTACTGGGTTCTACTGGGTTTGGTTTAAGACCTCGTTTCTCTGTAGTCCAGTCATCGGGTCAGAAAACAGCTTTTGACTCAAACTACCATGACATATGGAAACACCCAGAGAGGCCAGGAAGTGCTGCCTAAGTTTGTGTGTGTGTGTGTGTGTGTGTGTGTGTGTGTGTGTGTTCAGCACCATATGCCTGGAAGAGACCCTTGTGTGTGGGTAATGTTCTCGTTCGGCATGTATGTGTGAGTGTATAGGGTCTGGCTGAGGGCCATGAATTGCTGTGGGTGTGTGTGTGTGTTGGTCAGAAGTGAGCGGTTCGATGTGTGAAACTCAGACCCTGCTGGCCTCTTTAGATATTTGTTTTCATTCCTTGTTAATCTGAACAAACATGCAACCCAGATAGTCTGCTCACCTGATGTGGGTGGAGAGGTCCTCTCTCAGTGACCAAACACACACACACCTGTTCCTGTGCCCTCTGATTTATAGCCGTGATCTCCTAATCATTAACCCTTTTTCTTGAGACGGCTCATTGAGAAAAAAATGAAATCTGAGGTAAAGTTTCAGGCAAACGCATTTACAGTTGAACTCTGCATGACCACAGTTCCACCATCGTATGCGCAGGTCGTTCACACAGGGTTTGGCCTCGGTGGGAGTGTGAGTTCCAGTCTGTGGATGTTATCGTATGTGGATTTATAGCGCTGCGTTCTGTCTGCAGGTTCTACAGACGCTGTGGCCTGCTCTGTCCATGGGGTCAGGCGTCCTGTAACTGCAGCTCTGAACATCATCATGGGTAGGTGTCTGTCACACTCCCTGCTGTGTGTGTGTGTGTGTGTGTGTGTCACCCTTAGTCCCGCATGTGTGTGAGATTAAAGACACACCCAGGCCCATAGGAGCTGGGGAGGGGAATTTAATGGAGCAAAAATATACACTATATTAATATGTAAATGGGATTCCTATTTACTTTTCAATTCCACTGAGTTGTGTGTACAGGGTCCATGTTCCCACTGTTCCCACTGTTAATCGTAGGTGCTCCCTCTCTGTTTCTAGCTCTCTCTCTCTCTCTCTCTCTCTCTCTCGGTCTCTCTCCTTTTTATTGTAGCAGCAGATCGTGTGGTCTCCATGATGTGCTGTGTAATTAGAGTTAGCAGACTGGTGTTTGGGGAGTACTGGTGGGGGGGGGGGGCCCAGTGTGAGTTCTGTCTCTTCAGCACCAGAGATGCTGTTTAACAGGTCCCACCTAACAAGAGTTGATCCCGAGAGAGTGTGTGTGTGTGTGTGTGTGTGTGTAAGGTGGGGGTTCTGTTGTTCGTGTGTAGCCCTGGTGTGTCTTTTCTATGTGGCTGTGTGGTGAAGGGCTTTTTGCCCAGGCCATGTGTTTGGCTGAGGCCTGTGTCTTCTTTTTGGACAGCAGGCGTGTGTGTGTGTGTCTATCAGGTGTTTTTTTGTGAAGTTAGCGCTGATGTGTCTGGTCCATTGTGTTGCCTTTGCAATCTCTCCTGGGCTTAGCATGACAGACAAGCGGATTTGGCTTGTGTCGGGGGATTACACACTCACACACACACACACACACACACACAGAGCTAGGCTTGCATCCCTGAAAAAAGGATGATCTTGGAACTGTGGCTTCTCAGTAGAATTACGATACAATAATAAATGCTCAAATGAATGTAGTAACCTAATCACCTGAATTAATAACCTGTATTTTATAACCTGTTTTGTCCCGTCATTGTGTTGCTGTATTTGTTGGTGTTTGGAAGCTTGAAGAACTTGCTGAGCTGTGGGTCAGAGTGGAATTGTGGTTCATGACCAGCCAAGTGTCATATTGGTTGAAGCAGTGAATGTGTGTGTGTGTGTGTGTGTGTGTACATGTGGTAAAAGTTCTTCTCCTGACTCCAGAGCCTTGTGTAGTGTCTAACCAGCAGGCAGCTTTAGATGCTTCTGCCCCTCTCAGCCGCTTGGCTGGAGCCGTGAGTGATTAACCTGGGACAGACCTTGTGCTCACTGGAGGACGTACCCCCATCATTAACTCTTCAGGCTGGAGATCTGCTCCATATGGTGGTGTTACCCATCGCCACTCGGGGCCGTGGGGCAGCTAGGAGTGGGTAGTGGCTGTTTTTGTGTCCATGCTAATTGAGATTGGCACCCTGTGTGTTCTGTGAGGAGCAGCGTATTGGTTGTGTTACTCTGGACTGGGGAACAGTCATCAGGTGTGGTCAGTGTGCTGCAGACATCACGGTGTAGCTACACACCCGCAAAAGACCTGCGAAAGTTTGTGTGTGTGTGTCTTTTTACTATAAGGGGAAAAAAGCTACACAAAAACACGGGCAGCA
>JAGXOD010000048.1:1487500-1652500 GCA_020368025.1 Brachyhypopomus occidentalis
CCTGCCACCATTCTCTTTCTGGCTTCTACCTTTCCCCCTCTCTCTCTCTCTCCCCATCTCTCTCCCCCTCCCCCTTCTTCCTGTCTCTCTCTCTCTCTCTCTCCTTCTGATGATGATGACTATGAAGACCTGAAGACTGTGAGTTCTCCTTTATAACCTGCAGCAGTGGAGCGTCGGGTCAGACTGAGTGAGTTACACCACCTCTCACCTCCCCACCTGCTGTCCTGCTCCAACTCTGCACCATAATTATTTGAATGTGATTTTAAACAAACCTCCCCCTGTTTAATTGCCACTGGGCTGGTTCAGAATTGAAGGTCACCCAGCTGATGAGGCTGGACTGGTTCACACACACACAAGCTGGTACTGCATGGCTGGATCTGTTATTACACAGACATGCACTGGTGTATATTACTGTAGCTATGGTGTATATTACTGTAGCTATGGTGTATATTACTGTAGTTATGATGTATATTACTGTAGCTATGGTGTATATTACTGTAGCTATGGTGTATATTACTGTAGTTATGATGTATATTACTGTAGCTATGGTGTATATTACTGTAGCTAGGGTGTATATTACTGTAGCTATGGTGTATATTATTATATAGATGTACATGTGATTATTGTGCACTCAGCCCCAGTGCTCTGTGTTTGAACAGCGCTGAAGAGGAGAAGGACCTGGAGTGTGAAGGTGAGTGTAGTCCAGCCAGTTCCTACAATACAGCATAGGGTAATGTGTGTTAGTATTAGTGAGGGGCAGTATTTGTGAGAATTGTCTTCCCTTTCTGTCTGTATAACTGTGACTTCATCTCCCCCCCCCCCAGGAGGAGGCGGTCTGTGGCAGACCCGTAGGGGTCTCTACCTCAGTGTCAGCATCATGTCTGTCCCGTGCCTGTGCTCAGTGGCACCTAGAGGCCTGGCTCCTTTCACCAGGTCACAGCCCTCCAAAACACTGACTATACTCACCACTACACTCCCTACATACTACACTCTACTAAACTCCACTAAACTCCCTACACGCTATACTCACCACTACACTCCCCTACACGCTATACTCACCACTACACTCCCTACATACTACACTCTACTAAACTCCACTAAACTCCCTACACGCTATACTCACCACTACACTCCCCTACACGCTATACTCACCACTACACTCCCTACATACTACACTCTACTAAACTCCACTAAACTCCCTACACGCTATACTCACCACTACACTCCCCTACACGCTATACTCACCACTACACTCCCTACATACTACACTCTACTAAACTCCACTAAACTCCCTACACGCTATACTCACCACTACACTCCCCTACACGCTATACTCACCACTACACTCCCTACATACTACACTCTACTAAACTCCACTAAACTCCCTACACGCTATACTCACCACTACACTCCCCTACACACTGTACTCACCACTACACTCCCCTACACACTGTACTCACCACTACTCTCCCCTACACGCTATACTCACCACTACACTCCCCTACACACTGTACTCACCACTACACTCCCCTACACACTGTACTCACCACTACACTCCCCTACACACTGTACTCACCACTACACTCCCCTACACACTGTACTCACCAGATGGGACTAGGGCAGTGGGTCTGGACCAGTGGGCTAGCCCGGCCTGCCCCAGATGGAACTAGGGTAGTGGGTCTGGACCAGTGGGCTAGCCAGGCCTGCCCCAGATGGGACTAGGGTAGTGGGTCTGGACCAGTGGGCTAGCCAGGCCTGCCCCAGATGGAACTAGGGTAGTGGGTCTGGACCAGTGGGCTAGCCAGGCCTGCCCCAGATGGAACTAGGGTAGTGGGTCTGGACCAGTGGGCTAGCCAGGCCTGCCCCAGATGGCTGTGGTGCTGTGCTGGGGGTGGAGTTTGGGTGAAGCCGGGTAATAATCCAGAACTGGACCTGGTTGCTGGATCAGACAGCTCAAGTCAAATTCGCCTAAGTAGGATAATCACGCCGCAACAGGTCTGATTACACAGAGTGAAATAGCGGGCTTAAGACCTGAACACATGTTCCCCTACAGCCCTGTTACCCCCCAGCCCTGATCAGTTTGCCTACCTGCAAGAGATAGTAATGTATACTATAGAAGGCAGTAGTCTAGGAGATAATATATATATAATGTGTGTGTGTGTGTGTGTGTGTGTGTGTGGCATTACTCTTCTGTCTGTCATTCAGACTGAACAACAACAGCATGGCTCTCATTGCCACAGCAAACACTTCCAGGTCAGAGTTCATCAAGCACCTGAAAAGATACAACAGCACCAGTAATCAGGTAAGGTCATTTGCACCACAGCAACAAACTCAGAAAAGTGGTACAGTCCTTGTTTGGTTTATTCCATGTCGCCCCAATGATCAGGAAATCCCAGATGCTAATGGAGTTAGCAGCCTTCCGAGCCTAAGTGAATTAGCATACTGTCAAGTCAAATTAGTCATTGATTGTGAGATTCCCATAAAACACTTCTGAGGCTAATAGTGATTAGCCTGTTTCACATCCAGCCTCACGTCACCTCCCTGTCTGTCCCTCTCGCAGATTGGTAACCTACATTCTAAAAATACACAACTTAAAAGGAGCAGAAGGGTTGAGACTCTCTCTCCATTGACTGCAGTGTGTGTGTGTGTGTGTGTGGTGATGTAAGTGATATCACTGTTGTCCTTATGGCTCTGCATAGAGAAAGACAAGACAAAGAATTGCTTTAGCCCCCCCCCCCACACACACACACACACACACACACACAATTCCAGTCCAAGATTTGCTTCAAAATTTATGTTGGACTAATGCCTGCATCATGGCTGTGAAGAGGACTACTTTATATTATCCAATTAAATTTGGAAAGGAAAAATGATTCTTATTATACTACACAACAAACCAATGATAATAAAGCTGTGTTGAGTGGGCCATTACAGTGTTATGGGCTGGGAGCTGAATGTGGGTCGCCACGCTGGGCTCTGGGCCCAGTTTCGGTCTGGCTGGAGGGCCCTGTTCACTGGCTACAGTTGGAGGAGGCCCCTTATCCTGCTGTTCTTCACTGCCCCCTTGTGGCCGTTAGATATGCCACCTGTTTAAAGCTACAATGGAGCATCTCACACAAACCAAGAAACAGGAGTGTTTCCATATATATATATATATATATATATATATATATATATATATATATATATACATACAATATAGATGTTAGGGATTAGTTGAAGATGTAGAGGTCTTAAAAAATCTGTAATACACAAGGTTTCGAAATAATGTTTTGTGCAATGTTTCCACAGTAAAAGGAAATTTCAAAACATTGGAAACCTTGTGCAATTTTTAATACCCTTCCCTGTCTGTTCATCTGTCTGTCTAGATAGATGATGTAGTGAAATATTGTTGTGTCCTGGCGTAGCTCAGTTCCCCGTTCGTGGAGACCCATGTGGTACATGCTGTACGGCTGCAGCCGTGCGCTCAGAGGGGCGGAGCTGGTGACACCTCGGAACACGGGGGCGTTGACTCCAGACACAGATACAGCACCTCTGAGGGAAGCCACCTCTGGAATATGGATGGGGAGATACTGGAGGTGTCAGGGGAGGTGCTCATTAGGTACCGTGTTCACACACACACACACACCTCACCTACACACACTTTTAAATGCTTTTAACATGCTTTTAGACATTTTCAAGTCTGTCGCAAGGATTTAATGGATTTAATTATGAAATAATACTGATGATAAACCTTCAAGATTCAGAAATGGTGGCTGCCGTGGGGAGGCTGATCCAGGCCAGGACACGCATGGGCTGGTGGAGGGAATGGCTGTGTGTGTGTGTGTGTGTGTGACACTGGGCTGACTGCACTGTGATTGTTCTGCAGAGTCCATCCCCACTTACTCATGCTGTTTGGAGCTGATATGGAGGAATCTGAGGAACCACTGATCACATGCAGCTGTATTTAAACACACACACACACACAAAGATACAAGATACTGTACTATATAGCATCTTTTTGCCATTGTTCAGACTAAGACAAAGAAGAATAAACAATCAAACAGAAAATGTCCATTTATGTCCGAGCAGAAGGCAGGATATACACTCATGACATCCAGTGAAGTCACTTCCATTACAGCAAAGCACAAGTTGACAAACACTGTCAAAGTCTTTAAATTTTTTTCTTTAAGGGATAAAAACAGTAAAATCCTTAATTTATTAAAATAGTGATTTGAATAAAACAGTGGAATGTGTCCGTCCCTGAACAACAACATGGGCTTCTTTAATATAAATACATTATTTAATATAAATACATTCTTCCACATGCATTCATGTATCTCATTTACATGCTCTAAATCACTGTGGAAGTTCCCTGATGGGGCCCTGGGCCTGAGGGGCAGTGTGCACAGGGCCCTATAGTGTGCACAGGGCCCTATCTTGGCCTGGGGGGGCAGTGTGCACAGGGCCCTATCTTGGCCTGGGGGGGCAGTGTGCACAGGGCCCTATCTTGGCCTGGGGGGGCAGTGTGCACAGGGCCCTATCTTGGCCTGGGGGCAGTGTGCACAGGGGGGGGCAGTGTGCACAGGGCCCTATCTGCACAGGGGCCTGGGGGGGCAGTGTGCACAGGGCCCTATCTAGGCCTGGGGGGCAGTGTGCACAGGGCCCTATCTAGGCCTGGGGGGCAGTGTGCACAGGGCCCTATCTTGGCCTGGGGGGCAGTGTGCACAGGGCCCTATCTTGGCCTGGCCTGGGGGGGGCAGTGTGCACAGGGCCCTATCTAGGCCTGGGGGGGCAGTGTGCACAGGGCCCTATCTAGGCCTGGGGGGGGGGGGAGTGTGCACAGGGCCCTATCTAGGCCTGGGGGGCAGTGTGCACAGGGCCCTATCTAGGCCTGGGGGGCAGTGTGCACAGGGCCCTATCTTGGCCTGGGGGGCAGTGTGCACAGGGCCCCTATCTAGGCCTGAGGGGCAGTGTGCACAGGGCCCCCAGTGTGCACAGGGCCCTATCTTGGCCTGGGGGGCAGTGTGCACAGGGCCCTATCTTGGCCTGGGGGGGCAGTGTGCACAGGGCCCCGATCTTGGCCTGGGGGGGCGGTGTGCAGAGGGCCCTATCTTGGCTTGGGGGGGACAGGGCCCTATCTAGGCCTGGGGGGCAGTGTGCACAGGGCCCTATCTAGGCCTGGGGGGCAGTGTGCACAGGGCCCTATCTAGGCCTGGGGGGCAGTGTGCACAGGGCCCTATCTAGGCCTGAGGGGCAGTGTGCACAGGGCCCTATCTTGGCCTGGGGTGTGTGCAGGGCCCCTGGCCTGGGGGGGCAGTGTGCACAGGGCCCTATCTTGGCCTGGGGGGCAGTGCACAGGGCCCTATCTAGGCCTGGGGGGCAGTGTGCACAGGGCCCTATCTTGGCCTGGGGGGCAGTGTGCACAGGGCCCTATCTTGGCCTGGGGGGGCAGTGTGCACAGGGCCCTATCCGGGCCTGGGGGGCAGTGTGCACAGGGCCCTATCCGGGCCTGGGGGGCAGTGTGCACAGGGCCCTATCCGGGCCTGAGGGGCAGTGTGCACAGGGCCAGCCCAGTGCACAGGGCCCTATCCGGGCCTGAGGGGCAGTGTGCACAGGGCCCTATCCGGGCCTGGGGGGCAGTGTGCACAGGGCCCTATCCGGGCCTGAGGGGCAGTGTGCACAGGGCCCTATCTAGGCCTGAGGGGCAGTGTGCACCTGCTCCAGCCTCTGCAGGCTTCACTGTAGAGGGAGGCAGAGGTGCTCAGTCTGGGCCCTGATACATGTACGACATCTTCAGCTCTGCAACTCCGGCAGTCTAACTCACGGATAAAGTGTGAAGTGTGACGCAGCAGTGTGTGACATGTTCTCCACTTCACTCTTACACACACACACACGCGCGCACACACGCACACACACTTTGATGAGCCACCTCATGGGGTAAAGAAAAGACTGCAGTATGACACACAGCAGTATGTGACATTCACCATCTCACTTTCTCTCTCTTGCTCTCTGTCTCTCTCTCACACACACACACACACACACACTCTCCTGGCTGCCAGGCTCACGTCAGTCTTGTCATTTGTCTGTAGCGCAGCAGCTTTCACTCTGTTACCACGGCAGCCAGCCAACACACCACGGCAACGGCACACTCCTTCCATCTGGTGTCTCCACACAGTCTCCTTCCACACGTCCAACCATTAAACTCAGCAGCAGGAGACAGAGACTGAAGAGACAATCCACAGAGACACTGGGAAGGGAGTAAGACACAGAGAGAGACAGACAGAGAGGGGGACAGAGAGACAGGGGGGGCTTCCGCTGAGCCTGTGGCGCGACGGCTTGGTGATGGAGACGTGAAGACACGCTGGAGGCAGGGTGCGTTTCGCACTGCGCCACACACGACAGTGTCTCCACGGCGATCTCCTGCGGTCGTCCACACATGATCCTCGGGCAGCGTCACGATTCCAGGGACACGTGTTCTGCCCCAGCAGCCTCTAGTCCTCCCACACACACACACACACACACAAGCACGTTGCTCCGGGGAAAGAAAAGCGATGTTCCGTCTGCTGCGGTTTCTCCACACTGCCATGCCGAGCTCCCGTGAGCTCAGGCCCGTCTGGACATGACACATCGTGGGTTCGGTTCTGTTCGCTCTGTAAAGCCCAGTACAGGTTTGCTGTGTTTGTCCTTAAGCATCTTCTCTGTCTGAGTGTGGAAACTGCAGGGATAATCTCCCGGGTTACGACAAGCTCTCCTTCTGGGGGACGTAGTCCCAGCTGTCCCTACGCAGCTTGTCTTGGTCTTCTTTTGTCTTCCGTTTGAAAAACCCAGCCTATGGATGCACACACACACGTACGTACACACACACACGTACGTACACACACACACGTACGTACACACACACACGTACGTACACACACACACACCGCTTTAGTCCCCCTCAGTCCTGTTCCATTTTGCGTAATGGAAGTAAGAGTGTGTGTGTGTGTGGTGTGTGTGTGGTGTGTGTGTGTGTGTGTGTGGGACGTACAGCCTGTGCAAGTTCAACCTTATAGACACGTTGTGCGTCTGGCTGCACCAGTATTACTCAACTGTCCCAACTGCACATTTAGCCCCGGACAAAATTACAACCTCAACAACAATTCTAGAAACGAGACACAGACCTCCATCATCCGGGACTGGAGTGGAGTGTGCGTGTGAGTGTGTGTGCAGCGTGACTCACGTTCCACAGACAGATGACCAGCATAGCCAGGATCAGCAGGCCCAGGACCAGACTCACCACGATGATCACCATGCCCACCAGAGGCTGGGGCTGCTTGCTGTAGTACGCCTCCAGGGTCACCTGCAGGGGGCAGGGGTCAAAGGTCAGCTCCTGTCAGCCTTTATAGGAGGGTGGGGAGGTTTCTCATGCACATTTTTGATGAGGATGGAATTATAAGCCAAGCTGATTTGGCAGCTCAGCCAGGAACACACGAGTCTACGTCTGGGCTCATATAAACGGCTCCTGATAAAAGGCCACGGGTTTCGTTGGGCTGCTGTGATGTTGCAGTGCAAAAGCTTTCGGTGTACGAGACACAGATTCCAAAACAAAACGCAAATAAATGCACTGTTGTGTATCAAATCGCTTTCACACCTGCTTTGATTCCTGGGTGACTGCAGAAAACTGACTGATAAAGGTGCCAAGAAAATCGCTGTACCATGTGGACTGAATCAGGGACGTGTGTACAGACCCAGGGGTTCCCCACGCGCCGTCTGAGCTATGAGAGTGTGCGGTAGGGGCCGGAGGGGCCCTGTGCCAGTCTGTGTGTGTGGCACCTTCTGCACATCACACGGCTGCATTCAGAACTTCTGCTGGCCTACCTTCGAGATGACATCATCTTTCAGGAGTATGGTGTTGGCGTCCTTCACTGGTGACACCACAGAGATGATACTGTCCATCTGCATGACCGCATGTCTGCCCTGGAGCCCAGCAGAACACCCCGTCACAACAGCAGACAAATGTGGGGCGGGTTCAGTATTTCAATTACACCTACTTACATTTCTTAAACACATTTCTCTTTTTATGTAAAGAAAATGACCTGAATTAGCACAATGACACACACACACACACACACCATACAGCTCACACCTACACACTGAGCAAACAGACACTGTTCACACTCTTCATGAAGAGTGCAGGTGTCCGTGTGCAGTAATGCAGCACAGTATAATCACTTTCTCCATGTAGTGTGGGAAGACCGAGGTGCTCACCGGGTAGATCTGGAGAACGTCGGGGTTCAGCTCCACCTCCAGGTTGATGGTGGCCTCTTTGCCAACGTCTATGTTGCCAAAACTGCACTCCACAACAGCACAGGCGCCGTCGGCCGGCACACAGAACTGTGGGGAAGGGGGCGGAGAGAGACGCGTGAGAGGTGCCTCATGCCACAGGGCGCCGCTGCGGTTCGAACCTCGCCGCAGGAATGGGCGGAGCCTTTACCATGCGTCTCCTGCTGCTCTTCGACACGAAGAAGACGAGCTCCTGCAGGACCGATGCCTTCTGCACGTCGCAGTCATCCTTCATCTTCAGGGAGCTTCTCTTCACACGACACTGGCCTAACGTGCTCTGCACAACGTGAAGCCATATTTACGTTTCATCTCACACTAAATGAGACACGGCGCTCATGTAACAGCAGGTACAGGAGCATTTCACCCTCATCTGCTTCTGTATTTTTCTATAAAATTTGTCACATTAATTTTTATTTTTACATCACGCCACAAAGCAGCTTCACAACTGAATGGGGTCCAGATGCCCAATGAGCAGGACGAAGGGGACAGTGGCAAAGAAAGAGACGTCCTGGGTGGGTTTAAGGAAGAAACCTTGGGAGGACCAAGAGGGGTTTCCAGAGGGGACACACGTTTACTCACGCCAAGCAGCGCACGCACACACACACACACACACACACAGGCTTGCTCACTTTTGTACCAGCCACTACAATTATCATCTCACACACTGGTCAATGTCAAAACGCCAAATATTAAAACTGATGTGTATAAATGTGATATTTTCCCAGCTCACCTGTAAATCTGAGATTTGGATGAGTCTGTCTGGATACGGCGTGAGAACCTGAGGGATCTCAATTTGTACTTTGGCATCGAGAGCTTTACTGGGGCCGACATTCATCACCTGGAAATCAGCAAACATCTGAATGCATCATACTGTGGTAGACAAGCCTACTGCTGTGTTTAGCGGTTTGCTTTCTTAGACTCTGTACTGCCTCAACCCTCCTGAGAACTACACACCCTCCCGCCTCACCTTGAACGTGTAATTGAACCTGTCGGAGTAGCAATCCACCGACGTCAACGTGTGCTCTCCAAATATGAAGGAGTTCGGAGACACAAAACTGCTCATTACAAAGGAGAGAATAAAGAGTACAGAGACTGTGTAAATAAGATCACATTCTATCATATCATTATATCAAATTTATATCATATATTAATATATTTGTAATAAGTTCTCTCATTACAGTCGGTTTTCCACATTCTGTCCTAAATCTCAGATATCCTTCATCTCACAAAACATAAGACAGTCAGACCCAGATTGTGTTCAGATTCACGCTGGTCTCTGATCCTGAAGGAATCAGGCGTGATGCGGCAGGACACAGCCACTCTAACCGTGTCCCGATGTCCAGGTGTCATGACTCACCCATGGACACTGAGGTCCACGCCGTATCTCAGTGGCAGGGTCAGGTACGCCAGGTTATCGTGTAGAAGCTCCTTGTTCTCATAGTTCTCTCTGCAATAAAACACACAGAGCCGGAGTTTGATAAATAGAAAATATAGACGCTATAAATTAAGTACGGGCAACGCTTTCACGAACGCAACACTCCAACACACTACTGTTTACATATTCTGTTTACATATATCAGTAAAGATCATCTATCAAAAGTTCTTAAAGTCACAGGAATTTACAAAGATGATAAACAAGCTACACTGTTTTGTAAAGATTTATAGTTTATACCATTTGTGTGTAGGTAGGTGCAGTACATCTTACTCTGCTTTTCAGGCCAGTGAGTGTTTATTCACTCCTGAGTGCAATCAGGTCCTGAGCTGAACACAGATCTCCAGATCGATCTATACATCTTATATTTTAGACAGATATTAAATATAAAAGGAAGTTATATCCTGCCTCAGCTTTTATGACTCATTTTCCATAGCAGCCGTTTGCAAGTGGCTCCTACCAACATCCGAGACACAGAGGAGGTCTCACACGCTCATGTCTCACGCTCATGTCTCGCGCTACGGCCAATCCGCAAGCCAGAGCAGTAGAACTCCACCCATCCTCCACCTCTGAGCTGCATTAGCTTACTGCAGATTTGAGTCATCAAGTCTACGTGACGGGTTATGTGTAGTGTAGGGGCTGAAGGTGGAGCTACCAGACCAGGCTGGGCGGAGTTACAGTTGGTGGGTTAAGGTCAGGGGCAGGTTAAAGGTCAACAACGACACAGAGCTTCTCTTACCTGGAAGCGTTAATGCTAATGCCAAGATCTCCAGCACTGCTGTTCTGATTCACATCCAGCAGGAAGCTGATGTTGAGCTGAAGACAAAAGCAGGTGATCAGTGCCTCACAGAACACGCTAGCCAGGACTGTGGGGGGCGTGTCTGTGGGGGTGGGGGCGTGTCTGTGTGTGGGGGGGGGGGGGGCTGCTACCTTCGACAGAGAAGGGATGTAGAGATTCCCCACGCTGCAGTCCAGACCCACGACGGTTTTGTTCTCCTCAGCAACGTCACAGGTTACATACTTCTCCTCCTACGGGCAAAACCACGTCAAAGCAACATCACCACACTGTCTAGAACATGCACCAACAGTCTGATAGCTTGAACATTAATCTCTACAAGAGACGCTAAATACGGCATTAGAATCATTCATTTTCATTTATTATCCGTACCGCTTATTCCCGCTAGTCGGGGTCACAGGGGGCTGGAGCCAATCCCAGCATCTCCGGGCGAAGGCAGGGTACACCATGGGCAGGTCGCCAGTCCACCACATGGCCAACACGCACACACACACTCACACTCACACCTACGGGCAATCTAGAGTGACCAATCAACCTAACATGCATGTCTTTGGACTGTGGGAGGAAACCTGAGTACCCGGAGAAAACCCTGACCGAGCCCAGACAGAGAATCGAACCCAGACCGCCTTGCTGTGAGGCGACAGTGCTAACCACCACACCACCATGCTGCCCTGCATTAGAATCAGTCCTGACCATATATATATATATATATATATATCATATGATGATGTAACCAAAATATGCCCGGCCCACTGTATGGGTGGAGCACTCACCGCGTCCAGGACCCTGATGAAGTGCAGGTTGCTGGGGAAACGCAGGTGTAGTTTAGGCAGAAAGGCGTCGTCTCCAGCGTTGGCCAGCGTGGTGTTCAGCATGATGGTCTTCCCATTTCCCAGGGCAAAGTACGGAACGTTGTTGTGAGACCTGCGATACAACACCTTTAGTCCCGACGCGTTCACACAGGCTAAGAGGTGGAGGATGAACTACGTCAGTGCTGCAGCTCCAGTGATGTTCCCACTGCACAAGCACACGTGATTCAGATTAGGAAACCACAAAGGCCTTTACAACTGGAACCGTGAGCATCACGAGGAGAAAGGCCCAAAATCAATCATTTGTGGGCGCCCCCTCTAGAGCAGGACTGAGGGACATCACTTCCTCCTTCGGCTGGTTCCACAGTGTAGACGAGTGTTCACAGTCATCCTGTGTGCATCAACGGAGCGGAAAAATCAGCAGGAACTTTCCGCCTGTGCAGGTTGCTGGTTTTGTACTTTCGTTTCCATGGCGCTGCTTTTGTGAAGGAGTCTGAAAATGAGCCAGAGTTTTGTAATGCCTGATGAGACAGAGGAGCGGCCAGGACTCCCTCTCGGATGAGGGAGAGGAAGGGGCGGGGCTTCCTCGCTGATGACTGGCTCACTGAGGTCTCCATGGCTTACAGACCCATGCAAACATGACCAAGAACGTTCAGACCTGATCTCCCCCAAAAGCAGGCGCCAGGTGCACATTTGGGAGGGTAACAACTCTCATGGCCACCAACAAAACACACACACAAAATAATTCTTTCCTTATGAATAATCAGACCGTGTATTATCATGTATTAAGAAGAATGAAAGAGGTACATAAATTAGTTTGCATACAGGCGGAAAAATTATCCAAAACGCTAATTTACACTTACACACATTTACATACATATATATATATATATATATATATATATATATATATATATATACACACACACACACACACACACACACACACACACACACACACACACACACACACACACTCAGTCAGTCAGTCACCCCAATCAAGCACATCTGAGAATAGCCCTGAATCCAGAGGGCTGATTTCTACCCCAACACTAACAGCAACCCTAACACTAACCCAACACTAACAGCAACCCCAACACTAATCCTAACCCCAACCCCAACCTTAATCCCAACACTAACCCTAATCCCAACCCCAATATTCACAGCAAAGGCAGCAAGGAAAGAATCAACTTACTGCGGTAGTACCAGATGTGCAGAAACCTGAAGGTTTGTTGAGCAATTTTCCCAGGCGCAATATCTGGCAAACTGTGTCTGTGAGGACAGGCACACACGCACACACACACACACACACACCTCAGCAGTGTAAATGATGAACAGCAGTGTGTTTAACGCCAGTTTCAGATGCACCTGAAGTCTTCTGCTCTGTCTCGTGATAATTCCCACATTTTTATATAGTCAGCAAACACAGTTGACATTACTTATTTGTTGCGTTCACTCTTGGTTGACTAAAAGAAACGTTTGCATGAGGCAAATGCAAATTAACTGTCTGCAAACAAGCCCGTGTCATTAGACCTGAACCACTCTGACCTACAGCTAACATAAAGAAGTCATCAGTCACAGGGTTTATATGATGGACACTCCAAACGGCAGGAACATGAGACACAGGTGTGATGTGTACTGGAGAGGGTTTGGTGTCCACACCTTGTTGCTGACCAGGTTACTGTAGCCCTCTCTCTGCTGTAGGACGGGTCGGAGGGCGGGGAAAACCTTGGACACGCCCCTCACCACTCTGTGCTCGCCCAGCTGATAGGTCACCTCAAAGTGGACAGGCGTGAAGATGTCACGAACATCCCTCTGCAAGGCCAGACAGCACGAGAAGACGAGTGAAGCAAACAAACACCAGCGTTCTCTGGATTGGTTATGAGCTTTTTCTCCGTTGCAATTTCTCTTTCTTTCTTTTGCTTGTGTCTTTTGATTCTCTCCTCTGCCGTGACCTCCGGCTGGGAGTTTCTGTGGTGGGAGTCACTGCTGACTGCCCCAGCTGCCTGATCCCCCCCCGCAGATCCCGGGCTGCAGAGAGCACGTGGGTCCGTAGCTCAGGCTGGACCCCCACCACCCCTCCCTGCACCCACCCCAGGAGACAGCACGTGGGCCAAGGACTCGGGAAGCTGTAGCTGCTCACTGGTCCACGGCAGTTTCTCCAGAGGCCCCGACTACACACCACACACACAGGCCACGCCTACACACCACACACACACACACACACAGGCCACAACTACACACCACACACACACCAGCCACACACCACACAGGCAGCCTCAAAGTCAAAGCTGGGCCCCTCTGCCCTTTGTGCAGAGACAATGAGGAAAACTGCACAAGGACAAACACACACACACACACACAGGACAGACAGAGGCAGGAGTTTTGCTGTGCACTGAGGAGGCCCACTCCATGATCATGCTGGTTACACACCATCGCTGCCACCTGCCTTAACGACATTAGATGGTGTGTCCTCTGCTTTGACAACATTATGAACCTCTTGCGATGCACACACACACACAACCACTTCGAGGTTCCAGTACTGCGATCTTCCTCACTGAAGCATACATTATGAAGCTGATATTTTTCATATGTTAGAAAACCAAAAATACCTTGAAATGGGCTTTGTATGATCACACAAACTATTCATGACACAGCAGGACACGAGGAAGCTCATCTTCTTCCCTTTGGCATCTAAATGGTTGCTGACTGTTCTTCAACCCTATGGAGGCCCGCGTGTGCAGAACGGGGCGTGTCCAACTGTGTGCACGTGTGGGCGTTTTTCACACGTTTTGATGTGCAGCGCTGAGACAGCGTGAGAAGTGCAGCTCAGGAAGACGATGTGCTCAGGAGTCTGATGCCCCCCCATCACACCGACTCACTTCCCTTATTTACATCTAAACCGCATGCCTCACTCTGAGTGTTTAGGCTGATGGGTGTGTCACACTAAGTGCAGAGCCCATAAACCAAGTGTGAAAGTTAAGCCCCTCCCACTGATAGCTAAGCCCCTCTGCTGCTGCATCCTACATGCCCTGATGGTTCATTCATTACACACTGAAGATGCAGAACAAGCTGCCTTCCTGCCCCAGACTCCCCGTGACGGGTAAATGTGCTTGTTTGTAAACGGCACCTCCACCAGCAGCAGCACTGGTAGCATGACAGCCACACAGAGAGCACCATTAATTACAGCGCACAAGCCCAACCGCAGAAGATTACAGACACTGGAATGGGAAAAGAATCCAGAGGGGTTTCATTGAACACCTGGACTGCTTTCACACACACACACACACACACACACACACACACAGACACACACACAGTGCTGATGATCTATCATTTCTCCAGTGTCCGACTCACTGGCGGTCTGGTAGGAAAGAGCGAGTTCATTGTTCTGTTTCACTGCAGCAGTTTGAAAAGCTGCACACGTGGGTCCTCAGAGCCAGAACACAGCAGACTCCAGCACCGCCCTCACGCCAACACATCTGACTCAAGCTGATAATGAACTGAGGAGCTGAACCAAAACCTCAGACTGGGTGTTTATGAGGGTGAGGTGTTTAGAACCTGGAGACAGAGCAGCGCCACGATCTACAGATGCCCTGGGAGGAGGTTTCAAATAGATCATTATTGTTTAGTCAGCTGCAGAAACACAAAAACATGATGAATTGTACTTAATCTTTTTGCATTCTAGAACCAATCAGAACCACTGGGCACCAATCAGAATCTCTCAGAACCAATCAGAACCACTGGGCACCAATCAGAATCTCTCAGAACCAATCAGAACCACTGGGCACCAATCAGAATCTCTCAGAACCAATTAGAACCACTCAAACCCAATCAGAATGTCTCAGAACTCAGAATCTTTCTCCTCCATCCCATAGTGATGCTGATCTAGATATCACTGCAGAGCTCATGACTGCTGGGTGATGACAGGGTGAATCAATCCCAAAGCACCACACCACAAAGGAGGAGTTGAATCAAATCAGTGAATCCACTTATTAAAACTTGATCTGGGTCAGGAAGACTCAGAAACGCAGGTCACCCAAGAAGGCAAATCAAGCATCTCAGTGAGTTCTTGGTGACGGCAGGTACTGAGCATCTCCGTACATACGGTACATTGAATGTAATGTAAATGTACTGCAATTACCATTACATCCTACAAGGAACTTTCCCAGTAAAGGAATAGACTGGAAAACCTTAAACTGCAAGGTTTCCTACACACTACGATGTGTACACATGGATGTACACATAAGAAAACGCTCATTTAAATAGGTCATTTAAATCAAGTGTAGCAATGTGGGAGTGCTAATCTGACACGGTGACCTTCTGACCCATATGATGGGACCTGGATTCCTGGAAACACATGCATGCTTACGCCCTGTGCAGTGAGACATGTATGCTTACGCCCCGTGTTCTCTTACCCTCAGGAAGGCTGGATGTTTACTGCAGGTCACCTCTCCATGCTTGGCTCTCATTCGACCTGCCGTGACATTGGACGTTCCGTTTCCATGGAAATAGAAGCGAGCAGGAAAGGCCTCTTTGTGATGGACATCGCAGGTGAGGTTGTACTGTAGCTCTGGGCAGGATGATGGGACAACAAAGGACACAAAGTAATAAATAACAAATACAAAACAATGCAGCAGTTCTAAAGGCTGCTTAAGTACTCCTGGTAGTTCTAAAATAATTCTAAAGGTTGCTTAAAGTAGTTCTAAAGAATGCTTCAGGTAGTTCTACAGAATGCTTAAAAGAGTTCTAAAGATTGCTTAATGTAGCTCTAAAGAATGCTTAAAATAATTCTACATCACACAGTGTTCCAAAGCCCAATATATGTGAAACACTGCAGTGTGACTGCTGTTCATACCTTGTTCTTATAAACAAATGTATTAAAGATGCAAATTATTATGCTCTTGCAGTGCTGCACACATGTGGTGGAGCCAATCAGATGTTTCAGAGCCCTGTAGCCCTGGGCGTGTGTGGGCAGAAGGCGCCAACCCCTCTGGGCTGTAGTGGAGAGAGACACTACAAACCACAGTCTCTGTGTCTCAGCTGCTCCGTGTCTGTAGCTTCCAGATGCCTTATACAAATACGTAAACCTCTTCACCTTAACTTTCATACTAGGTTTCTCTGGACTAAAATTCTCAAAGCATCTTCTTTCGTTTACCCACACAGCATTATCGGCCTATCATTGAGCTCAGGCGTTGCCACACACCCGGGGTCTTGCAACGGCCGCCGCCGCGGGGGAGGGGTGTCGGGGGCAGATAAGACACAAGACAAGTACTGTACAGCCCCCCCCCCCTCTGCATACAGTTGGTCCTGGTGTCCCTGGGGACACAACCAGCCATCCTCTGCTACTGTGAACACGCAGTGACACATTTGTATTTCGTAGCAAGAGAGAGTGTGTGAGACAGAAAGTCCTCAGGGGCAGAAGTGCTTCTGCTTTTCGAGCCGTTGAGATGCTGCTGCCCGAACTGTGAACTTTTTTGCTCAACAGTGATGTCACACGGGCTGAAAGGGTGAAAGTTCGCGAGCTAGGGTTCACCCTCGGCCCGAAATGACTCCTAAAGGGCGTTAAGGCACGAAGAACAAGAAGCAGGAGTGTATTTCTCTTCTTCACATCCTTCCTTCCTTAAAACCTCTGGGGCGCGTTCACATGCCGTGGTGCATCATGCACTCCAGAACGCAAAGCTGCATTTATCCGTTTTTAATAGACTGTGTTTGTAACATTTTCTTTATGCTTTATGACCTTCCCGAGGTGATAAATCTCACGATGGAAGCTTCATTCTTTCTTCTTCCCTAGATGATGGATCTCACGATGCCTTATTCTTGTTCTGTGTTTTATGTGAAGCGTTGTGAATAGACACTGTGTATGATAAACTTGTTTTGCCTTTGGGTGGGTGGTGGTAGGTAAACACTACACACTGAGATTGAGAGAAAGGCAAAGAGAACAAGATGGTTAATGAAAATATAGAAAACTAAAATCTTTGGGAGGCGGGGTCAGCAGGAGGCGGGGTCAGGGGGAGGCGGGGCTCACCTATGTGTCCAGGAACTTGCTTGCCCTGGACACTGAAGCACACGCTGACCTCCACACACACGGCAGGAAGGCCATGCTCACGACAGGAAGCCACGGAGCGATTCACACTTGCCGGCAACAACAAGGACGCCTCAACCATAATCACTGGGCGGGTCCTAAAGAAGGAGGAGCCAGAGAAAATGCAGGAATTTCACTGGTCAACAACAGCATCTATTCAAATTAGACAGATGCTGACCCAGACATCCCAGCGTCACACGAGACGACGACTCAGCATCTTCAGTCAAGCATTTGTAAAGATATTAGATCATGGGTTATAACCCACACCACATTAGTGCATTTTCTGATGGTTTTGCTACTTGAACAGCATGGCATGAACTCCAGTAGCATGTGTGTCCAGTTGGAAAGAAACCTTAGTTAAATCTGTCAGCCATGGTCATGATAGTGTTTTATTTGTTCTTACCGGAGCACTACGACAGAATCAGACAGAAATCCCCCAACAGCCACATCTACAAAACAAGGAATTATATTCAGGTTCAAAGGCAAATGATTCTGCAAAAAATACACACACTATCCCCCATCACACACACTACACTGTGAGTGTAGCATCTATCCCATACTGAGTGACAATGTCTCCTAATTTACTGCACCAATCTCTTCATATATGCAAACCATATATCTAAAATATTTCAAAATATCTTCATGATATTTCATGTAGTGTTTTAAGCTCCGGGAGACCCTGGTGTGAACAGAGTAGTTTGTTCTGCAGACACCAGTGTGTGGTGTGTCTGCGTACCACGGGGGGGGGGGGGGTACGGGGACGGGACACACACACACACACACAGGGGACACACCATCATGCATGCTGCAGTCCTTCGAGCGTGATCACTCAGAGGGGACACGCATGGGCGACCCTGGGCAGAGCTGATAAGATGGTCGGGCTGTGGCACTTCTGACTTTCGTGCAGGTGCACGAGGCAGTTGAGTGTGCACGTGCTACAGGAAGTGCCGTGTGCGCACGTCTGTTTCCCTACTCTCAACAGCTCTCTGGGCTGCTGTAACACACCAGCCTTCAACACTCCTACGTTTGCAACCGCAATGCTACCTGGGAAACAGGCCTTCTGCCATAACTCAGTGTGAGTGTGGTACATGTTCAGTCAGCTAAGGGAATAAAGTAATCCATTATTAGTGTCAGTAACAAAAACATTCATAGCAACAGATGCAAGGCATTACCTGGGTAACCGTTGCCATCAACATCAATGCCCCCAGACACAGATTGGCCGAACATACTGAGGCTGTTGCCAAGGATGGAACCAGTGATTCTCTATTGGTCAGAACACACACAGACACAATCACCATTCATGAGCAACCCTAAAACTCTCACACACACACACACACACACACACACACACACACACACATAGCAACACTTTGTTTTACATCATGTTTTGAGACTTTCTTCTAGGGGGAAGAAAAAAGAGGAAGTTTTGTGCAGTTTGGGGAAATTGCAGCAATTAGAGCAGAGACGCTTCCAACTGTTTATCTGCACGCGGACAGAATCACTGGGGTGTCTGTGCCAGGATGGACAGGACTGAGAGTTGTTGAGGGAGGGCAGTGTGATTAGCTCACTGGCGATCAGCGCACTGGCGTTCAGCGCACTACAGACAGCAGACATACTTGCGAGAAGCTCGATGCTATTCCGCTCTTCCTCCCGTTATAGATGTACACAGCGCCAAGCAGGTCTTCCTCCTGAGGAGCCCCGATGGCCACATCTGAAATGCAGTCAACAAAGTGTCAACAGGGCCATAAAACCCCACAGCTACAGTACTGTTCAGTCACAATATAGACTGTAGTGTCAGACGCTTCAGTACAGTCACAGTAGTGTAGACGCTTCAGTACAGTCACAGTAGTATATACTATGCAGAACAGATTCAAGCAAAAATTCTCAAGCACAGTGCACATATTAACACATCTGTTCATATAAAGTGTGAAGTCATGCTGCTTGTTAAACACTGGTAATAAACAACATTCCTGTGAGGTAACCGAGGTTACGAACTGGTCTCCTCACTAGCTACTGTGTTTCATTGCACTGTGGCTGATCGATGGACATGAATAAACAAATGTGGCAGGGTGGCCATAATCAATAACACAAATACCCAGCAAAGCTGCTGTTATTCATGTACTTTTCATTAAGAGAGCCTCAACCTATTATATCCACCCGTATATATATGACTCGTTAATCCAACTACATCAGGATTAAAAACGAGCTAAAACTGCACAGCGTGTCTGGAAAAACAACACAGTACACACACAAATGTGTGTGTCCAAAAACACACTCACAAAGTGGAGTTAGGGATAGAGCAAACAGGCTTCTGCAGGGCAGAAGTGGAAAATGATCTGGACAGGAGTTTCACTTCTGGACGTGCCTTCATTTTCCCCTCTAATTGGGATTTGGGACAGAGCGGAGTTCCCAGGCAGTATTAACCCCAGCTGAAGGCCACAGCTCCAGAGAGAGAGAAGGAGGAACCAAAAGGGACCCGAGAAGACCAGTGTAGCAGCGCAGCCGTGTGTGTGGCGTTGTGGAAGTGTGTGTGGAGGGAGGAAGTGTGTGTATGAGAGCTGTGGTTAGTGGCTGTTCTGTGGTGATATTAAGGGGCAGCTTCCTCTACATCTTCACCCCACCACTGAACATTCAGGCACATCTTCACATTTCACTCCAGAACGCCACAAAACCCCGAAACCAAAAACACAGAAACCCCCTCAACTGAAATAAAACATGCAGAAAAAACCCTCTAGATTAATTAGGAAATTATTCACATTTTACTGGTGGGAAATGGCAGGAACTATAAACCCTTTGAGTTGGGCATGTGTGCAGGGTGCAAAGCTCGACCAATCCCAGCGCACGACTGCTGGACTGATCTGCGGTCTCCATCACGCTCCACCAGTGAGCAGTAATATCCAACACTGCACAGTGTTGCCAAATGTCTTTAAAGGAGACATAGCTGAAGGCTTCCCAAGACTTCCTTCTCCCCGTTCTGCATCTGTTCCTCTCTCAGAAAGAGGCTTTTTCAACCCACGTTGCTCCTGAAGAGCTCCTGACTTTGGACCAAGGCTTAAAAGTTCTGTCCTACTTTATACAGTGTGGTTTTGTGAGTACGTGATTCACAGCGTCTCTCTGCACCAACCGTCCTACCAAACGACCACGTCATGTCTGGGTTCCACATGTGTGAATCAGACAACTGAGGCGTCATCACACACGGAAACGACGCACCGTGAACTTAAGTGAGCCAGTGTAAACACTCTCTTCACATGCTAGTGAACATCCACACACAGAATTACACATGAGGAGAAGAAGCTTGAACACGCACGCTTTGAAAAAGTGTGGACTATATAGCCAGTGCATTCATTTTGCCGCTAAAATAAAAGGTAAAATCTCCAAGATCTAAAAGAGGACAGGTATTTTATCAGGACGTATTTACACGGAGCGTGTACACAGTGAAGTCGTGTCACCTGGATAGCCGTCGTTGTCAAGGTCACCCAAGTCAGTGATGGTCTCGCCAAATCGGGCTGCGTACGCGTCTCCGCCCACCAGCGTGAAGTGCGCTTCTCTCATGCTAGCCTGTGGAGTCAGACACATGCCGTCACCCTGCTGCCCCCTTCAGTACAGGCTGACTAACTGACGTCTGTGTATATGTATGTATATGTGTGGAGAGGAGGGCAGAGAAGCTGCAGTGAGCTGTAGTTAATGATGTAAAGACGTAGAGGAAGTACGAGCACTAGATATATAAATATTGCTCATGCAATACAAAAGATACGGTTGTATACACAATACATAAATGTACACACACAATACATGAGAACGTGTACGTACACACACAGACACACCACCTGCTCCCCCCCCCCCCACACACACACACACACACACACACACACACAAGGTCTTGTCCTCCTTATCCAAACACAATTTATAAGACTTCTGAATTAACAAATACAATTAGATCACAGCCTAAAAGCAGAACTCTATATCCTGACCAAAGTGGTTTCAGGGTCCCTCATTATTAAACACTGAGAGGCACAACCCTCTGATTCACCAGTGCTGCGTGTTTATACAGCTAGTCAGGGACAGAGAGACACTACTGCAGCTGGTTAATATATGACCCAGAACATGGTAAACATAAGCTGGTGCAGCCTTGGTGCGGAGATCAAGGTTGGCATCGAGTTTCTGAAACACAGTTAAAAGTCAACTGTGTATCGTGTAGTGAAGTGTGCTGTGTAGGGTGTAGCGCGTAGGGTGTAGCGCGTAGGGTGTAGCGCATAGGGTGTAGCGCATAGGGTGTAGCGCGCTCACCCGGCCCTGGTTGATGTAGACGTGCACACGTCCTTCCTCCCTCACTACACTGTGCATTGGGGCTCCGACCAGCAGGTCAGTCAGCCCATCAGCGTTCAGGTCCACTGCACACACACTCGCACCGTAGTACGATCCCAGCTGCCAAACACACACACACACACACACACTGAGGTAGCAGCATAACACACCACAGCATCACTGTTCATCATTCTCTTCACTCAGCACACTTTGCTTTCTCATGGTCACTGTAATGTGAAACTTCATCATGTGATGTTGTTGTTGTTTTTACGCTACGTGTTGCTTATTTGCATGTACGTGTTGAGAAGCTGGAGGGGCAATGCAGGACTCACCTGAGAGCCACTGGTCTCGTTCACGATTTTCAGAGTCTTGCCTTCAACTTGGAATATGTAAACCTGCAGGTGGAAGAGAAACAGTCCTGAAACACAGCAATGTAATGTAATGTAATGTAATGTAATGATCAAACCAAAGCGATTTATGGAGGGAACAGAAACAGTGTTAACTCACTTTGCCAGCATGACCATGCTGAGGTGCCCCGCCCACTATTTCCACGCTGGTGGGGTGAAGGAAGTGGCCAGCACCCACCGAGTAGCCTGCAGAGGAAGGAACAACCTGGTTAGCACAGCTCCATCTCCCGGGTGACACAGCAGCACAGATCTCCCGGGCAACAGAGCCGCAACGATCTCCCAGGCAACAGAGCCGCAACAAACAGCTCACAAATTAAAAATACTTTGAAAAAAACTTGCAACAGCGCTTTAAACATAAATACAGAGGCACTGTGCGTATTGTGGACGCTGTCGTTCACATCCTCTGACTTTTGTGAAGGTGCTACAGTTTTTTATGCAGTAAAATATAACCACAGAAGGTCCCCTTGTTCCTCTTTCATGCAAAACTCCCCATTATAAGCTTTTACAACAGATACAAATACATTTGTATAGATTACACCTTTTAGGAAGCAGCTGAATCAACCAGACCACACGCAAGCTCACCGAGGTAGCTGCCGTAGAGGACGGTGCTGTCATCATCCACATAGGCTGCAAAGACGTTGCTGGACATATTGTACACCAGCACAGAGCCAGTCCAGTACGAGCTTCCAGGAGCACCCATGATCATCAGGTCCTGCAAGGCAAAGCAACACAGTAAAACCCAGCAAGGTTATAGAGGCCTGCAGCTGACAGGGCTGAGGCCAGCGGCTACAGCGCCCTGCGGCTACAGCGGCTACAGTGCCCAGCGGCCACAGCGCCCAGCGGCCACAGCGCCCAGCGGCGCCCAGCGGCCACAGCGCCCAGCCACAGCGCCCAGCGCCACAGGCCAGCGGCTACAGCGCCCAGCGGCCACAGCAGCCCAGCATCTACAGCGCCAAGCATCTACAGCGCCCAGCATCTACAGCGCCCAGCGGCCCCAGCGCCCAGCGGCCACAGCGCCCAGCATCTACAGCGCCAAGCATCTACAGCGCCCAGCATCTACAGCGCCCAGCATCTACAGCGCCCAGCGGCCCCAGCGCCCAGCGGCTACAGCGCCCAGCGGCCCAGCGCCCAGCGGCCCCAGCTCCCGCCCAGCGGCCCCAGCGCCCAGCAGCGCCCAGCGCCAAGCATCTACAGCGCCCAGCATCTACAGCGCCCAGCGGCCCCAGCAGCCCAGCATCTACAGCGCCCAGCGGCCCCAGCGCCCAGCGGCCCCAGCGGCTACAGCGTCCAGCATTCCCAAACTGTACAAAATAAATTAATGTTTGTGTTTTTTAAACCATGAAAAATTTAATAATCCATCCAATCTGCGTTCTTTTATTATATAATTGCTTTATAGAAATGTGTGTCGAAGTGTTTCTTATTTGTAATATTTATTATATGGCAGAGTTTCTCTGGGGCATTTTGCAACTCTGACAAAAACAAAACATAAATACTGAAATGTGAAACATTTTTTCCTCCTTTCTTGCCAAAATTACCTCAGTGAGGACATTTGAAATTCCAGCCTGGCAGGATCCATAGTCCTCCCCGAACTTCCTCTGATGATCTGAACAAACACACAGTCTTTCAGACCTGCGGCCGGCGTGACCGACCTCAACACTGTCGCCTCTGTTCATTCAGAGAGCGAACAGCCTCAAAGAAAAGTATCCCACAGCAACAGCGTCCCGGCAACATCGCCATGCCGCCCATCAGAGCGGCATAATAGCACCACTGTACCTCTGTAGCAGGGGATGTAGTGAGTCGTGTGGCTGAAGTCAGAGCTGAATTTGAAACACACGCCGTTTGGCAGCTTGTTCTGATTCTCCGTCCTGGAGAAGAAGACGTTCTTCCAGCGATGTCCACAGGCCTGGAATTAGCAGCAGCGTGAGCACAGACAAGCGCGTCTTTGTGTCAGACATAATGAAGCACAGACTCAGCAGAGCCCTTCTGCTCCTGCGTGACTGTCAGATGCGATGCTTATTGTGACAGAAACACCCACCCACGGTACAATCTAGAAACAGCGAGAGCCAAGATAGCATTGTAGCGTTTAAGGAAGTGAATAATACATGCATGTCCTCCAAAACGTGGAGAATCAAAAGACGTGTATTTACCATCTCAGAGTGTCATGGGCGGCATGTCCTGCTGTCTCTTTAAACCACCTTCTGCTAGTTTACAGCACAGCATATTACGCTGCGCTACTGCAATTGTAGTTTTACTACAAAGTTTTCGCTTATGATATTTTAAATCATTACAGGTCCGACTGTCAGCATTATAACCCATTATGACCAGATTGTAAGTTGAGGACCTACTGGGAATTCCTAAATCTGACTGAAACTTGGGTGGGACATATTTCCATATGCAGTTCTGAAACTCTGAGCAACATTGCCAAGAATATTAAGAATATGTGGTGTGGAGTTTTTTTGGAGAGTCTGTGTTTTAATCCAGATTAAAGATCGTGCTTTAGCACAGCCTTTATGGAGGCTCTGCTTTCCGCAGCTTTACGTTTATAAACGTACTGTAGGTTTGAAATGTCATTGTGCTGCATCACAGCACAAACTGGAAGGATAAAAATAAAAGAGTCACTTTCTGTAAATGGCACCAAGCGCTACTGTGTTTCCGGTGCAGGTTCAAGCACCTTTCCTGTCCAACAAAAGCTCACTTGCCCTCGGTGAGAGAGGACTGACGATCACATACCAGAATGTCTCCATCGGATGCACGTCTGGATAGGCTGACGCCGAGCCACTGATTATCACCCTCAGGAAGGCAGGTTTTCCCACAATGCTTCACACCTGTGCAAAGATCCAATCACAAGATGTGTTACTGCTCCATTCCTCCCAGATATCCACACATGCTGATGCATACAAGTCACTGCACATGGAAACTCAACCACTCACACTATCTGCAGTTATATGCAAGTCACCGCAAAACACAAACACACACTCCATCACTGCTCTTGTGGGTAAGTTACTACACATGCACGTATAACCCCACACACACACACAGATGCAGGATGTGTTGTGCTTTGTGGTGCTCAGAACAGACAGCTTTTCTCCAATTATACTGCAAGACAAAACAGAGAAGGATGAACATATATAGAAAGAGATGAACATATCGAGAGAGATGAACATAGAGAGAGAGGGAGGTTCTGATGATCCATTAGGAGTGATCTGGGCGGCCCCTGAACATGGATCACCATTCGTTATGACAAGAACCATGATGTGTTTTTAACACACATGCAGTGATGCACATTGGTCTTGTGGCACATTCACACAGTGGAATGCAATACAGTTGTGAAATGATTTAGTTCAGACACAAATTCAGCATTTAATTCAATAAACATTCACATGTACTGTTTTTATTTTCATTTTGGAATGTTTGGATGCAATCACATCTGTGCACGGCATTGCACTGAGTTCACTGTAATGATTGCATTTCACTGTGTTCACATTTTTCCACTGATATATTTCAGCTTGGTATGAAATACATACAACTGAGATACTAATCAACTAAAGCATTACTGATCACCTCAAAGGCATTATTAATCGAACTACAAACTGTTAGCTCGATTAGGTGATCGCTGAAAAAAAGCTGAAGCCTGAAAAATGAAAACATGGCAGCCAGAGATCAGGCCAGAGCAACGAGCGCCGAGCCTTACACAACAGCACGAGCCACTCAAAGCCCAGCAGCTGACCGAACGCACACCCTGCTGACTAATAACACAACCAACACCCGACACTAGGCACGTCTTCAGTTCCACACCACAAAACTGAAGTGTTCTGAACTTTACCCAGAAGCAAAGTTCATTGCCAACATTACTGAACAGTACTGAACACACAACTGGCTTTTGCAACACTGATACCGCAGCAAACTCCAATATGCAGATGGGTTCACACTCAGATGTTCCAGAAAACAGCTCCGTTGGTATTTTTAATAACTGTAGCCTCTATATGATTCAAGACGTTTAAATTATTTTGGTCCAAAGAGTGCAGATCATTGTACAGCCGTGTGACAATTCTTCAGCGTGTGCTTAATACATCACAGCACCATGAAGCAATATGAATATAATACAACCCTTTGGCCCCATCTGGCAGTTCTATTTTTGCACTAAGAGGTTTGAGCAGTGTGTATGTGTGCACATCAATCACAGAGGGCTAGGGTGAGTTCTCAGCACTTTCTAACACACCTGATTCAAGAGGAATAATAATGGTCTGGACTACTAGCTCATTTGAATTGGGTGTGTTAGAGCAGCAAATGCAGTACGCTGTGCTGTGTGATGAATGAACCCTGAATGTCCTGTCAGTCATGGCTCAGAGATGCCAGGGCCTAGAGACGTTAGTCTGGATGTTGAGGGAACTGTGGAAACAAGTTAACGCACAAATTCACCTGGATATCAGGGGCAGCCGAGAGGTTAGAAATGTAGCATGATGCCTTTGAATGACTACACTGCCCTCACACACACTGACTTCCACTCCGAGATCAGCACGCCCGGAGCAACCTCAGGCCGAACTGCACTGTGTGCCGAGGACCCCGTCACTTCCAGTGAAGATAGGAATGTCACGATTGGAGAATTAGTAAGATCCAACATTTTCATCTTGACCTTGCGTGCAGTCTTGAGTTTTAGTTTTTTTCCACACTGGAAATTGGTTCTTCTTATGGAACATCCACTGGGGATGTCTCCTTTGGTGAACACATCCACTGGGGATGTCTCCTTTGGTGAACACATCCACTGGGGATGTCTCCTTTGGTGAACATCCACTGGGGATGTCTCCTTTGGTGAACACATCCACTGGGGATGTCTCCTTTGGTGAACACATCCACTGGGGATGTCTCCTTTGGTGAACACATCCACTGGGGATGTCTCCTTTGGTGAACACATCCACTGGGGATGTCTCCTTTGGTGAACACATCCACTGGGGATGTCTCCTTTGGTGAACACATCCACTGGGGATGTCTCCTTTGGTGAACACATCCACTGGGGATGTCTCCTTTGGTGAACACATCCACTGGGGATGTCTCCTTTGGTGAACACATCCACTGGGGATGTCTCCTTTGGTGAACACATCCACTGGGGATGTCTCCTTTGGTGAACACATCCACTGGGGATGTCTCCTTTGGTGAACACATCCACTGGGGATGTCTCCCTGGGGTGAACACATCCACTGGGGATGTCTCCTTTGGTGAACACATCCACTGGGGATGTCTCCTTTGGTGAACACATCCACTGGGGATGTCTCCTTTGGTGAACACATCCACTGGGGATGTCTCCTTTGGTGAACACATCCACTGGACATAATGTGGACATAATAAACTTTTAATTGTGTGCTGCATATTTCGGTTATATTAGCAATTTAGTACAACATTCCCAATCCCAAGTGTAAACATTAATGTTTAACATCGGCTACATGTGATCTGGTTTATAACATCCCGTAGCTCCATTCCTCGGAGCATAAAGTATTTTCTAGGTCGAAGACAGAAGATTTGTTTTGTGCTTCCTGTGCAAACAAGTCAACTCGAGGGCGGTTACCGTTATTTGTGCGCGCGAAGTGGGCACTCTGCATGACCGCGAGATAACGATGCCCGAACGGCGGTTCGCTCGTTCAGCACGTTAAGGTACAGCAGGGAGAGCGCAGACACGCGCGAGCCGCTAATTTTGTCTCCAAAGCCGCCGCAGAGACAGAAGCAGAGTGGAAGGAATCACCCAGTGCTCCACGGGGCATGAATGTCGACCCACTAGCACAATGACGGGCAAAGTTTTAGTTTAAGCTACAAGTAATAACTCTGTTAATGACAAATTCGACTTTTGAATCTGTGCAGGAAAGAAGAAAACGTAAAACGTAACGTTAGTTCATGATAAAGAGAGGGGAAAGGGAGAGATGAGAAAGTATGCGGCGAAGATCTGTCACGTCAGCCGCCCGCGGAGATCACCCACCGGTCTGAAGCTCCTCACATTTCTTGTCTGAAATGCCGCATTTATAGATCGCTCCCGGTTTTTTAACGCTTGGGGGGAACCTCGAGTCCGCTTCTGGGGCTCCGACAATCAACCTAAGAATGAAGCCCCCAAATAAAACACTCTTGCAATAAAACAGTCACTGTCTCTTCAAGTAGCATAATATCATTAGTATAATAGAACTGGTATAACTAGAAATAATCTTGTGATGAAAAAGCTGCTTCTTGTTCCACATGCCTGATATAGACTACAGGTCAATTGTAGTCTGTCAATTGAACGTTGAACATTATGCAAGAGTAACAGACATTTTTAATATGGATTTTAAAATGTCAAGAAAATGTGTATGTAGTGTTATGAGCTATATGCTACCTAAACTATATCCATACTAAACATTTAACTTATTTCAAACTCCAGCTTTGTGTACAATCTCAGTCAGAAGTTCCATGAACTCACCATGGGGTTTTTTGGTGCTTGTGAAGCAGGACTGAATAACCAAATAATGATCCATTTGGTCCGCTGAAATTCAAAGAGTGCTCCATGTCTAAATTATAACACGCACACAGGCTGAGAAGGCAACACGCGCAGCCAAGGAGAGATTTCAACACGTCCACGCGCCAGTTAAAGTTTCTCGACGTCTGCAGGTCCATAGTTTATCCCAAAGATCAACGTTCGACCAGCCAATGAAAACGACGGTAACATATATTAAAAATAACCACTGAAACAAAATAAAACGGGTTACACAAACTCTTCATTCAAAGTTTCCTTTGCAATACAATCCGAGTGTCCCACGCGCCTGTTGCGCTCTGACAGAGCATCTGCTCGTGAGGAACTACCAGCCCTCACTTGGCTGAATTTTGTCACGTGAAAGTTCTTAAACTGAGCCGAAACGACTCACTTTGAACTTACAGCACGAGCCCGAATGGGCGTTGCTCGCTCCAGACAATACAACCGCTGCTGACTGAAGGCAATGTTTAAGTTCTCAAGTTCTGTGCAGAATCCAATTTGAAAACGATCACTGAGTTAATTAATGAAATTATAATTAAGCTAAAACACTAGTCATTCCATTAGTCCAGATGTGTTTTAGCCTAAATTACGTCAATTTGTTTACTATTAACTATAGCTATTCCTTAAACAACATAGTTGGATTTATGGACCAAATACACAATTACGAAAGAATTTAGAATGCATTGCGCGCGTCCTTCCACCTGGGAGCTAATGGCGCGCGCGCAGATTGTAAATAATTTGCGGGCCTTATCAAGGCTCCGCATTCCAGTTGTATCCACCATTTACCAAGTGTGGTAGTTTTCCAGGATATGTCTGTTATAATTTATGTTGGCGTTTTAAAAGACGGAATACAATTTGTTGAAAAGATGATCCGTCGCTTCAGTCCTTGGAGACGAGAGAATGCTTTAAAAAAGACGAAAGGTGGCAATCGCACATTTACTCAAAAACGTGTTAAATAACGGCAATAATAAATACACGGCAAATAGCGAAGTGACGTCCTGCTCCCTTTCATTCAGCAATAGATTTTTTGCTGTGATATTTCTCTTTGGGTTGCTAATGCGCACAAATACGACTGTCTCATGGCCGCGTATTCCACCTACATGCAGATATAACAGGCGCGCGGGCCCTTCCTTCCCTCGGCTCAAGTCACTAACCAAACAATTCACATGTGCCTCGTGTTGAAGCTGTGTGTGCCTGCTTTGTTAGCACAGAGCTCACACACTGACTTTAAACGTTTTGACAACACAGACTTACTGAGCAAGTTCAGAGGACTGTTATTCTCGCGAGGATGGGTGAAGGGAGCAGTGTTCCCAAACAGAATAAACCATTTATCTGTGTGTGTGTGTGTGTGTGTGTGTGCCCACACGCTGTCTTTCATTACCTATCAATAGATACAATAGTCTTACTTATGTTGTCACGTGATCACACGGGTCCCTTTAATTACCAGAGAAAATAGACTTGGCTCCTTCTCCATCACTCTCTATCCATCCCTCCCTCCCTCTCTCTGCCCCTTTTCCATCTAGACTCCTCTCAGTTTCAGTCCCTTAACCTGCTAATCCCTCAAATCTAGAGTCAATCCTCCCTGTATTTCCTCAATGCATTTCTAGATATCACAGAAGTCTGTTGTGTTCATTTTTTTTAAACAAAATATTCCAGCTCTTGAGATTTTTGCACTTAGGTCCGGAAAGTTTTATCTCAAAGCTGTTTCAGGGTCAATGAAACCTTCACAAAAGCACCACGAGTTCTGACAGGATCGTCACTCTAGGCCTGAGGAGAGTGGGTCAAACAGAAGCCTCCTTCTCTAGCCAAATAAAGTCAGAGACGTGTCAAGCAGGACTGATTTCCTTGTCATACAAGACACAAAAGAAACAACTAGAAAGACTTTGCTAAAGCAGCAGCTAGAACAAAACAACAAGGGGCTACTTGCAATGACTAGCAACATGGCAAAACGAGGCTATAAGGAGACACAGGTGAAACCAATACACAGGGTGGGGACGCAAGATACAGGGGAGTGAAGGTAGACACAAAAGGGCATTTCAAAATAAAGGTACACAAAGAGGAAAACCAAGAAATAAAATAAAAAACTACAGTGTACTGTGTTAGCTGATCTGCTGAGTCATAGTGTTAAAGTGAGTTATAGTGAATTATAGTTATAGTGTCTGAGTTATAGTGTTAATGGCTGACTGTGACACCCCCCTCGCACGCACCCATGTGTAAAAAACAAACACTGAAAACCAACAATGCCCACAAATACTCAGCTATCAAATACATGATAACGCTCACAAATACTCATGTTAACTCACAAAAGTCAAAAACTCAATAAAAACCTTTATTGCATCTCTTTTTCCAGTTGAAGCAGCTGGTTGTGTTCAAAATCCTTAAAATCCACACCACTCTGGTTGTTTCATGGAAAGGTGTCAGGAAGCCATCATCTCAGTCAGCAGTGTAAACTATATAGCCTTTACTTACATGCCCCACACACACACTCACCCCTCCTAACTCTCAGATCACCCCTCCATTACTGAGGTATAAATTAGAGAGGGCCATGCAGGCACGTAGAGACGCTGAAGGTTATCAGGGGCGTGTTGACAGATGTGCCCTGAGTCCAGGAGAGGAGCTCTGGGTCCAGGAGAGGAGCTCTGGGTCCAGGAGAGGAACCCCGAGTCCAGGAGAGGAATCCTGGGTCCAGGAGAGGAACCCTGGGTCCAGGAGAGGAGCCCTGAGTCCAGGAGAGGAGCTCTGGGTCCAGGAGAGGAGCTCTGGGTCCAGGAGAGGAACCCTGGGTCCAGGAGAGGAGCCCTGAGTCCAGGAGAGGAATCCTGGGTCCAGGAGAGGAGCCCTGAGTCCAGGAGAGGATCCCTGAGTCCAGGAGAGGAGCCCTGAGTCCAGGAGAGGATCCCTGAGTCCAGGAGAGGAGCCCTGAGTCCAGGAGGTCAACGTTTGTTTTCAGCCACTAGACATCAGAGTAGAAAGAACACAGAGGCCTCATTCACTGTTTAGGCTCCTGAGTGCTGAGTGCAGAAACTGGAGCAGAGCTGTGATTTAGGGGGAGACCTGTAATCTCTGTGTTTGCTTGACTTCTGAAGGCCAGACGGAGCAGGGGAGGCCGGGACGCCTGCACAGGGAGCAGCGCTGAGATGACACCACACAGACAGCAGGGGCTGAGAACACAGAGATGATAAGGGCTACAGTACCAGCTGCAGCTGAGAGAATGTGGACCGTTGTGGCTGGAACGGCTGTAGCTGGGAGGGGAAACGGGCAGACACATCGCTCTACAGCCACAGCAGGACGGGGGCCAACCGCTCATGGGATTCGGCTGTTCACACTCACCTCTGATTGACATGCTTTCTTTCTTTCTTTCTTTCTTGTTTCTATTCTTAGCACTCTGATTCGTTTCCTCTTATTGTCTGTACTGTCTGTCATCATATTTCCTTTTCCTTTGTCCTTCTCTCTCCCTCTCCCTCTTTCTCTCCTTCTCTCCCACTTTCACTCTTTCATTCTGTCTCCTTTCAGTCTTTCTCCATGCTTCTGTCTGTGCCTGTTTCTCTCTCCCTCCCCCTCTCTCTCTATCTCTTTCCATCTCTCTCCCTCTCCCCCTCTCTCTCTCCCTCTCCCCCTCTCTCTCTCCCCCCCTCTCTCTCTCTCACTCTCAGGTTCAGCTGTGTCCTATGGTGCAGTGGCAGAACTGTACCCAGCTGTCAGAGAGCAGCAGGCTGCTTCAACTTCCTCTTCATCATCCTCTTCTTCATCCTCTTCATCATCCTCTGTAAATGACGCTGCGCTCACCTCCCCACTGTGAGGACACTTGGCACCAGCCTCCTATCCTTGACATCTTCATCAGGAGGCTGAGCTGAAAGGGACACACACACACACATACACACACACACACACAGTACTCCCTTTCTTCACGGCACGGGACATCACCACTGGGGGTGGGGGTGGCGGGGAATCGCCCTTTCAGGAAGGTTACCTCACCCTAGTGAGCCCTGCGTGTGTGTGTGTGTGTGTGTGTGTGTGTGTGTGTGTGTGTGTGTGTGTGTGTGTGTGTGTGTGTGTGTGTGTGAGTGTGTGTGTGTGTGTGTGTGTGTGAGAGTGTTTTAGGGAGCTAAGGGAGGATCGTGTGCCAGAGAGCCTCAGCTGCTGCACTACACTGCCACCGAGCTGCCCGCCATGTACCTGCACCATCCTGTGAATCTAATTGGCATTCAGTGAGTTGATAAATGGATTGGCATAATGGGACAATATAGTTGACATATGCAGGACTCTCCTGAGGACCAGGATTCATCTTTCTGCGCTTCACACGTGGACACGAGACAGATACCGACACACACTCTCCTAGCACACAGCTGTGGCCTCGAGTTGCCACACACATGCATGCATGCATGTGTACACACACACACACACACACACACACACAAATATAGCCAATCAGAGCCCAAGCAGGTTCATGGCCCAGTGCCTTCCTCTGTGGGGCAGAGATGAGAAAGACACAGATCCAAGACTGTATCTCTCTCACAAGCACATACACACACACTCACAATACACACACACAACACACACACACACACACAACACACAGGCTGTATTGTTCTTTTACTCCATTTTCAGTTTTCTTGGAGGTTCCACTGAGGTTACATGTGCTTCTCCCTTCCAGACTGAAGACGGATATCTCGCAGAGAATGTGCATCACTACCACTGATCACAGATCAGTACCAGTCCTCACAGATCAGTTCCAGCCCTCACAGATTAGTACCAGCCCTCACAGATTAGTACCAGCACTCACAGATCATTACCGGTCCTCACAGATCAGTACCAACCCTCACAGATTAGTACCAGCCCTCACAGATCAATACCAGTCCTCACAGATCAGTACCGGTCCTCATAGATCAGTACCAACCCTCACAGATTAGTACCAGCCCTCACAGATCAGTACCAGTCCTCACAGATCAGTACCGCACCTCACAGATCAGTACCAGTCCTCACAGATCAGTACCGCTCCTCACAGGACCAGGACACAACAATAAGCAGGGATCAACAAATTTGCATATGCAATGAATACAAAGTGGTCACATCTGTGAGTGCACCACATCACGGCACCACATCACCATGGCGATGAACGGCAGCCATGCTTCCACAGCTAATGAGCCGGTGTGATCTCTTCTTTCATCTTTCCACTTATTTATGTATTTGTTTGTTTATTTTTTATATATATATTTATTTAAAGAAATATGTCTTAATTAACGCAAAGCCCCTAAGACAGCAGATCAGTACCAGAGCAGTAGAGGACAGATGGGACTAGGTCTTCCTGAGGACTCCGCAGAGACGCTGTGGACCTCGTGTCCCTCTGCTTGGTGTGTTGGCACAGGGCTATGAAAGTGGAGGGGCGGTGCAGTGTGGGTGGAGGGGCAGAGGGAGGGGGGCTGCTCCACCAGGGCTGCAGGACAGGGTGGAGATAACGAGGCAGGGATAACAGCAAAGACACCAGAGCAGATGACCTGGATAACGGCACTGAGATAAGATGATGAGCAGGGCATTCTCTCATTCTCACACAAACACACACACACACACACGTGCACACACACGCACACACACACACACACACACAAAGGTACCTAAAGCTTGTTGGAGAAAAAAGAACTGAAAAACACAGAACAGAAAAATTTAAAAAACGAAGAAAATTAAGGTATAAGAATGTGAGAGAGAGAAGAGTGAGAGAAGATGGAGAAGAGAGGGAGAGAAGAGGGAGAGAGAAGATAGAGAAGAGAGGGAGAGAAGAGGGAGAGAGAAGATGGAGAAGAGAGGGAGAGAAGAGGGAGAGAGAAGATAGAGAAGAGAGGGAGAGAAGAGAGAGAAGAGAGGGAGAGAAGAGGGAGAGAGAAGATAGAGAAGAGAGGGAGAGAAGAGAGAGAGAGAAGATGGAGAAGAGAGGGAGAGAAGAGGGAGAGAGAAGATAGAGAAGAGAGGGAGAGAAGAGAGAGAAGAGAGGGAGAGAAGAGGGAGAGAGAAGATAGAGAAGAGAGGGAGAGAAGAGGGAGAGAGAAGATAGAGAAGAGAGGGAGAGAAGAGAGAGAGAGAAGATGGAGAAGAGAGGGAGAGAAGAGGGAGAGAGAAGATAGAGAAGAGAGGGAGAGAAGAGAGAGAAGAGAGGGAGAGAAGAGAGAGAAGAGAGGGAGAGAAGAGGGAGAGAGAAGATAGAGAAGAGAGAGAGGGAAAGATTCTAATTAGTGTGTAAAAACAACATATGGAAACTTCATTGTCCATTTCATCCCTCAATGTGCACCATCAAGTCACATTTCTCTTGCTCATCCATGCTCACTGTGTGTGTGTGTGTGTGTGTGTGTGTCAGTGTGGGGGAAGGACGAGGTGAGAGTGAGCTGCTCACTTCTGTTTTGTGTGTGTATGTGTGTGTGTGTGTTTGTATGAGGAAGAGAAGGAGGAGAGATTAGGCTCTTCCCTGCTGTTCCGTGTTTGTGTGTGTGTTAGTGTGTGTGTGTGTGTGCATGTGTGTGTGTGAGAGAGTGTGTGTGTGCGTGATTGTGGTATCGGTGTGAAGAAAGGAGGAGGTGAGAGTGAGCTGCTCACTTCTGTTTTGTGTGTGTGTGTGTGTGTGTGTGCTCCTCCTGCCTGATGCTGATGTTCTTATTTACTGAGCTCCACATCACACCTCATTAGCCTCACTAGCAGCATAGCAGCATCTTCTGTAGGTTCAAGTTCCACCCATAGCCCGCAGCACCATGACGACAGCACCGCAGCACCATGACGACAGAACCGCAGCACCATGACGACAGCACCGCAGCACCATGATGACAGCACCGCAGCACCGTGACGACAACACTGCAGCACCATGACGACAGCACCGCAGCACCATGATGACAGAACCGCAGCACCATGACAACAGCACCGCAGCACCATGACAACAGCACTGCAGCACCGTGACGACAGCACCATGACGACAGAACCGCAGCACCATGACGACAGCACCGCAGCACCGTGACGACAACACTGCAGCACCATGACGACAGAACCTGCAGCGCCGTGACAACAGCACCGTAGAAGAGCTGCATTTTGAAAGTTAGCAACAATCTACTTGATCGAACGTCTTCATGACATAGAACATGAGAAACTGCTCAGGCAAGTAAGTTACACATAACTGCCTGACTCAGCGTGAAGAACAGAACCATCTCATCCGGGTCTTCGGTCTGTGGACCTGTGGTTCTGGTTCTGTGTACAGACATCCTGGAGGTCCTGTATAACTGACCAGCACTGTGTTGACATGAACCCGAAGAACAGCAGAGAACATGACTGATAAAAGACACACAGACGTTGGTCTGAGCAGGAAGAGGAGTGGCGGGGAGAAGCCATGCTCCTCCCAGGGGTGGTGAGGGGAACTCCAGCTCCCAAGAACAGGCACATCACGAAACATTCAGTCCACACCAGGAAAAACAAGCCAGGCTGAAACCAATTATGAAAACGATTTTTTAGACAAGTGGAGAAATCACCATGCATGCATCCCTGGCCTCAGAAATACTCTTTCACATCTTTCCTGCTGACAGGAACCTGGGAATCTTGGTTGCATATACTATTTGCTGCATCACTTAGAACACCAGCTCTCCGCACGCAAAGCTGAGGCACATCAGATATTGTCATGGGTAACAGAGAACTGATCATCCATAACAGTGGTGTTGGGTGGGGTGGGGGGTTGGTATAGGGTGTGTGTGTGTGTGTGTGTGTGTGTGTGTGTGTGTGTGGGGGGTGGTCTTCTCTCTGGCTCCATGGAAAGGGCAGGGTCCTCATTAGCTCCAGCTGCTCCACACTGACCACACAGGAGTAGCTGGGGAAGCATTAAAGCATTCCAGGATAAGAGCTTATCAAAACGCATGTGGAACATTCCCAGTTGTTACTGGATCTGACTGGTGCATCCACCACAGCAGGATCAGCTCCTCCACACGCTCAGTAAAGGCCAGCGTACGCGTGCTGCGTCTTCTGCAGCACCTCCAACAGCACATGACGTAGCTTCATCTAGAAGAATGCAAGCAGCACTTAATGAAGACAGCTCAGTGTCGGCTAACACGTGACGCCGTAGCCATCACTCACTTCCTCGCTGCTCTGCACCACGCAAATGCTTTTCACACAGTGGTCTCAGCCTGTCTTTTATAATTTATTTCGTAACAGCACAGCACAAATTTGCTAAAGCATTATTCATTTGAGTGTTCATTAATTATGCAAATGAGTTGCAATTAACTAATCTCTTCATAAGACACCATTTGCATGTTAATGAACTCCATGGTTGTGACACAATTTAATTGGGTAGATAGGTGCATTAAATGCGCAGTGCGAGCTGGAAATGATATTGTGGTAATGTACCTGCATTAAACACAAGTCTGACAAAACATACTGTTCAAAGTATAATATAAATCAAAATATAAATGTCAGATTTAGAGGAGAGGCAGATATCACACGGCAGAGTTAACGGCAGTGCTAAATGAGGGACTATTGTGAGCAACGTTACAGAGTGAATGCCAAAGAAAAGTTGTCTCAGTACATCTTCTCTCGTGTCTCACGTGGAGACTTTCATGATGAGTGAAGCGTGTTTTTACTGGACAACCATGTAAGGAACGGTGAAGCCACCAGAATGATGTCTACAAACACCACGTACCACACAAAGTTCATGCAAACACTTAACATGTACTCAAACTCCATGAGGTGTTTATTTCTTCATGTTTTTCTTTGCCTTGTATATGAACTCATACATTAGACCATATGAACACGGACTAAAAGAATTATGTGTTGGTGTAAAATCAAGACAGCACTAACCTGGTGCCGTGGAGACGCTCTTTGGCCGCGGGTGAGGGAGGGCTGTGTGTGTTATCAGGGGTCTGGGGAGGCCAGATGCTAGATGCCTCCTCACACTGATACAGGAGGAGGAGCAGGCGGAGGGAGATCACTCCACACTCCAGCCTCACCTGCTATCTCTCCACCCTGGCTGGGAAGGAGCAGGGGGAGGGAGATCACTCCACACTCCAGCCTCACCTACTATCTCTCCAGCCTGGCTGGGGAGAAGCTGGAGGAGTTCTCCACGATTATCTTAGAAGACCTCCACCCTGTCCAGTGATGTTCTTATCACCAAGGTAACAGTAAAGCATTCATCCCACCCCCTGCTCTGACCGGCAGTGTTTCAGACCACAGGACGTGTATGAGAACTTCGGCTTCCTGCCTGACAGGACGTGATGCGTTTCCCAAGGAAGCTTCGTGTTTGGCCCTCACTTCTGGCCATCTCGAACAGATCTAATACTGGGCTGACTGAAACAATCACTTCGTCATGACAACAGGGTCTCCCCCACGATGCACCTGAAAGAGCAGGAGCTTCAGTGCTTTGTGTTTTCTTCAGCAGAAGACTTGGCAACGAAGGGCTGTTTGCACGTTTAACACTCCTTCACAGGGGGCTCCTGAACCCCCTGCCAGGACTGGGGCTCCGTGACGTGTGGCTGCATAATCCGCTTCAGCGCGGGACCGAAGTGGTATTAATGACTGCGATTAAAACATTAGCCATGCAGATCATGCATGCAGCGCGATGAAACGGGTCTGGCGTTCCCCTGACCTACAAAAGGCCCTGTGTTAGCACACACACACACACACACACACACACATTCACACAGCAGAAGGATAGTGCATAATTGCGACTCCCCTCCTCCTGAAGACTGGTGTAATTAGCACGCTTCTCGCCCGAAGAATAGAGGGGCAATTTGGAAGGCATCCAAATTGCGAGCCTTAATGAAAAGGAGGCGTTGGCGGAGGGGAGTCTGTCAAAAAGGATGCAAACTTCTGCAGGGCGAATGTGCTCTCCACGACTTAACCACGTTCATTTGCCTTCCATGAGGCTTAAATGGAAGGAGAGGTGCAGTGTTATTTAAAGGGGGTGGGAAAGGTTGCGCATATATGTATATGTGTGTGTATGTGTGTGTGAGTATGGGGTGTTCTACAGAATGGTCTATAGGGCAGTCTACTGATTGCGCTACATGGTGGTCTACATGATGGTCTACATGATGGTCTATGGAGTGCTATACAGGGTGGTCTACACAGTGCTCAACATGGCGGTTTTCAAGGTTCTCTACAGTGTGGTCTACATCGCGCTCTTCGGGGTGGTCTACAGGGTGGTCTATACTGTTCTCTTGGGGTTGTCTACAGGGTGGTCTACACTTTGCAATTCAAGGTGGTCTATACTGTGCTCTTCAAGGTGGTCTACATGGTGTTCTACAGTGTGCTCTATGACACAGTGCAGTGTTTGAAGCAAAGGAAGAGATGAACAGGATAGCAAGATAAGCGCAGATGAATTTCCTTCTCTCTTGTGCACACACATACATACAAACAAACACACACACACGCACATATACACACTCTCACACATATGCACACACACACATACACAAACACATATGCACACTCTTACATCTACACACATGCATACTCCCGCACATATGTAAACACACACAAACACAAACGTGTACACGCCCACACTGGTCTATTTATGGGGGACTTTCTGTGTAACCTTATCAATCATTACCTTAACCATAATATCATTCCCTTAACCCTACTCCTAGCCCTAATGTTACCTTAACCTTAATATCATTCCCTTAACCCTACTCCTAGCCCTAACGTTACCTTAACCTTAATATCATTCCCTTAACCCTACTCCTAGCCCTAACGTTACCTTACCCAGAATCCTAAAAGTAAAATGATCTTAATCTACTTTTAACCCTAACATTAACATATCCAGAATCCTAATCCTAAACCTAACCTTGATCTTTCTTGATTTTTCAAGATCTTTTCATCAAAAGTGTCACTTAGATTATTTGATAAATATAGAATAATGGAGGAATTCAATCATTTTCATCACTGGGATCTGCCAAATTCTTCCCACACAGAGACAAAAACGGAGTACACACACACACTCACAGCCACACACACACCCAACGCGTGCACACACGCACACACACCCCCCACCGCACACACACACACCGCAGTGCGCAGTCTCACTGAAGGAACTAAGTGCTAATGAAGATGTTCCAAACATAACCACAACCCCCCAGCTCCGACACCTACCAATTAACACTCCTCAGTATGAAGTCTTCCATTACCAATAAACTGAGCAGGAAGAACACCAGCATCACTCCTCTGTAATGGAAAATAATAGAGGAGTTAAGAGGGTTTGATTGGCCTACTGCAAGGCATTCCACACACACAGTGCATCTAATACCTGGATCCATCTCCCACAATGCCTTTGAACATAATTAAACAGGCTCCCAACTGGTGATTAGTCATTAGCAGCACAGTCCGAGGCTGGAGATTCACTTTGGCTAATTGTTTTTTGGAAGAAGATTAAAACTTTACGAAACAGTTGGTAAGTAGTTCACAGAATGCAATCATTGAGGTACTGACTTCGTACGAGTGACATAATAAGCCTTCGTGATGATGTCATTGTTTAAAGTGGATATATATATTGTGGGCCTTGTAAACTGGTGCAAAACAATTATTTAAAGTCAATGTCCATGTTACAGTGAATTGCTCTGACATCTCCTGGGGACACATGGAGAATCACAGAGTGGATTAAAAAAATAACAGACATGGAGTTTAGAATATCTCTGTGTAAAACTGCCCAACCAGGGTAAGCTAACAGACCTAGCTGCAACACAATCTCCCCGAGATAATTCCCTTTATCTATCTCACTCCTTATAAAATCAAGGACTTAGACTAAGCATGCATTTATAAAATCCCTGAAATTCCTGAGTTTTTTATCAATTAAATAACAATCTATTGTTCAAATACACATTTTTTCAATAATCTCTGATAAAATCTTCAAAATCTTCAAAATAAAAAGGCCTATAATTATCTAATTTTACCTTTGTGTTTAGAATGTTCAAACAAATTTCTCTCAGTACCTCCAGCACACAAGGCAACTTATCACCCAATCTCCTAGAAGATGTTGTAAAGGGTTTATAAAACCTCTCCGAAGTTACAGGTAAAATGTTAAAAGCCTACTTATTATAATCTTTTCAGAAGGCTACAGACATCTCCAGTTCCCTATAGATACATATAGATAGCTACATATTGTACAGTATTGCTTGCGTCCTTTTCATCCCCGACTGATCAGAGATCCTGCTTGCTTTCACGTCTCTTGGAGACTTTCTCTGTATTTGACAGTGATTTGCGGCTGTGTACGGTTGTCGTTACTCGGGGTCGCCCTGGCGACAGATGTGTGGTGGTGATTCGACTTTCTCGTTCCTCTGTTTCTCTCCGTCTCCGCGTCTCCGTCGTGCGGCCTGTCACGGCCCCTGTCAGACAGCTTGCCGTTATCGAGACGAACCTGCCGTCTGAACCCTGTCAGAAACTGACGGTCCGTCAGCTCCGCAACGCAACACCTCTCATAACAGCCCGCCATGTCAGATATAACAGGTCCAGGATGTTACACGCGGACCTCAGGTCATCCACACTCATGGATACAGTCTTGCTCCTCGGTTCATAGACGCTGTACAGAAACAGCGACAAATTCCTTCCCAAGAATAGCGCACTTTATATTTCAACCAGTGTTTACTTGTCATCGCATGAAAAACGCCTTCTGCTTTGTAACGGCATGTTTAACTGCTGGGAGGAGGTCCCAGCGATCAGCTTTTCCTCCACACCTTTTTCGTATTGATGGATCATGTGGAAAGGAAGCGCTGCGTCTGTCGTTCGTACTGACGGCACCGTGGGCCGTTGCGCTCAGACTGTAAGCGCGAGCTGTAGGAGCGGAGAGCGCGGAGACTCTTACGCACGGCCGCCTGTCCGGTTCCTCTTTAACGGGGTTGCGAACAGGATGTTTTCTTCTCTGATAACGTGACATTTTTTATGTAGGCACATTTTTCAGTCGCTGTGGCGACGTGTTGACTTCTGTTTGTAAATTTAAAGATTAATTTCAGGGCCCAAATTAATTAGGCTATTGAAAATAAATTCATGTAGTTCATTCCTTAGTTCAGAAACAGGACAGGAGTGTGTATCTGTGCTAAAATCAAACATAACCGCCAACGCGTTGCCTAATCAGCTAGTAGACCCACTTATATTCTTATTAGATGTGATTTAACAAATTAGCTCTCTGATTTTAAAGTACATGTTTAAACCTTCAGTATAACCGCAGTCGCAGCCCCGCTTTAATTGTTTGTTTTAGCTGAGAGAGGACTATTTGTGAGTTTGTTTACTTCAGTGCAGTTAATGTTTTTCTTCATGCTTAACCGTTTCCTTCTAAACAGGCAAATTCATGCATTATAGATCAATTTACGGTTTTTGCACTATTTCACAGCGGATGTTGAGCAGCGCTGCTTTTTTCAAAAGAAAATATACATATTAATATATACTGACCTACTAAAAGCATAAGTGCAATTTAGAAACGTTACTTTTAATATCCAAACATAATTAAGTTGTCTCGTGAGCGCTAGAGCCAAGTCGGCGTGAGTCTCGCGCGCTTGGTAACGGGCAAGTCACAACAATGTGGCAGGGAACTTTACTGTTACAGTGATATCGTGTGTGTGTGTGTGTGTGTGTGTGTGTGTGTGTGTGTCTGTTTTACATGTATTACAAGCCGTACATCAAAGAGAACGGTGCCGGAACAGTCCCTCTTTCTGAAAGACAAGCCAATCCACTTTTCAAACGGAATCTCTGATCTAAATTGCCAACGACTCAGCAATTATGTGTATTATCCGCGTGACTCAGAGGCTCTCTGGCAGGAGGCGTCATTACTGAGGGCCAAGACAGGCCTGGGGCCCACAAGCACGTGCATCGCACAACATTAAAGAGAAGGGTATGAGGGGGAGATTTGGGCAGGGTTTACAGCCATCAGCAGTGGCCTGTGTTTGACAGAGATGAAACATCTTTAGTACGAGACTGAGGAGGACAGTCCACAAAATCTGTGAAGGCCAGGAGTGTGAGAACATCTCCACAGGAGCTGGGTTGGCCACCGGCGCTCAGTGCCCCCTTTTATCTCCACTCTGGTGCACATCTACATCTAACATCCCACTGTCAGTATGTTTGTGTAGTGAGCCACAGCCACACTGTTGACATTTGCTACTTCAAAACTTCTAGCACTATGAAAAAAGAGTGTGAGAAAAGGCATACAGTTTATACCGTTTATACAGTTTAAACCGTTTATACAGTTTATACCGTTTATACAGTTTATACAGTTTATACCGTTTATACAGTTTATACAGTTTATACCGTTTCTGAAGTTTGGGCAACAGACCTGGCAAGCCAAGCGGCTGTAGTGCAGGTGGTTTGAGGAGCTGAACTTCATTGTCCATGGTGCTTTAACGCTCTCACACGCCATTAACTATGTGGTGGCTCTGTGAAACACAGCTGAAATGACCAGCACATCACCTAACTTCATATATTAACATACTTATGCCAGAAATGTGATATATATTTAGTCACATATGTCATGTCATTAACACCCACTGACAAACTATTTGTACCACACTAGCATGTCATCTGCATGTTTATTCGCAGTGTGTTTCTGAGTTTCATGGTAATTTCACTGTTAGCTGCTGCTTAGCCTTAAACTCGGCTTGGGTGCTGCCTTTCTGAGATATGACATCTCCCTCTCACTCTCCCTCCCTCTCACACTCTTCCTCTCTCTCTTACTCTCACTTTCTTTCTTTTCTCTCTCCCCCTCTCTCAATCTTTTTGCTCTATGTTCTCTCTCTATCCCTCACACCCCCTCTCTCTCTCTCTCTCTCTCTCAATTCTCACAGTTGTATTGCCAAAGCTTTGATAAGAAATAAACATTAACATAATCAAAAAGTAGAACAGATAATGACAATACAACAGTACTATAGTACTATACAACAATACCACAGTAATAACAACAGCAATAAAGCACAGAGAGAGGAATGTACTTGCTCACATTTGACTATGATACGTGTGATTACAACCCATGTTTCCTGTACACAGCACAGCGATGCAGTCATGGTAACGCCGGACCTGAGAGGAAGACTTGCTCAATACAACAGCGTCAGCGCTTGGAACAAAGGAACCATGAGGTCATCAGCCAATCGGCTGCATGTGTAAACCACAACAGAGTGTACAGGGGGCTTAACCCCTGAACCCCAGCTGTACGTTTAACATGCCATGCTGTAAATGTGACATCACTGCTGTCAAGAGCACAGCAGCCGTCACACACATTTTGGAAACACACCGACAATTCTAAAATCATATGCCAGGAACTCGGTCCTGAAAGGGTTAAAGAGAAGATGAAGGCCAGATGTGTAGTGGAGAGGAAGGGGTTAATGAGTGCACATCCTCCAGGCCTGATGGCTCGGAGGATTCATGGCGAATGGACCCCCTGCAGAGATGGACCACAGAAGGGCAGGACTTGTTTACGAGATATACGCCAACATAAACAGGAAGTCAGATGCAACAGACAAAGCCCTCCAGCCTGTGGGCTTTCACTGGTGACTGCTGGGCACTTTGTTGCTGTGCCCACAGGGTCCTGATGAGATCAGAGACCCAGATCTTCTGAAATCTGTTCACGCGGTGAAAGGTTAGGTGTGGAGTTCAGTCCTGTCAGAGAACCTCATTCACACATGGATCAGTTAAACAAGAGAAACTGTACTCATGAAACCACATTTCTTTCTATCCACACTGCTGTCAGATATTGACAGAAAAGTGGTTTGATGAGTTGTGAGTAACAGAGACTCAATTATCATCACTGAGAAATAAAGAAATCAGGTATTCTCATTTCTGCCTTAAACATATGGGTCCACCAGAGAAGAGACTCATCATTTGAACACATATGGAATTGTTTTCAAAAAGTAAAGAACAATTTATGCCAAAACAGATTAAATTATTCTTGCAGTCTACACTGACACATGAACACAAGATATCCACTTTATATGTTTTAGTAAACATCAACATATGTCATATTTTCCATACAGAGATAGTTTAGACCAGATGTGACATACGCGCTTCTCCCCCTGCATCTGTGAGCAGAGAGTGGGAAACAGCTCAGGATAATGTCAGTCCTTGTTTTAGTTAAACGACCACCACAACCAAACAAGGACCACTGAGACATGGGGGACACGAGGAGCAGATTCCCCAGGTCTGTTACCCCCTGTCCTCCACGGCTGGACACATTTCGTAGGGTGGAGACTGTGGGGTTTGGAGACGCAGTCGCCGTGGGTGTATGTGTAGTTGCTGGTGTGGAAGAGGGAGAAAGATGATGTTATGGGTCGAGCTTGTTACTCTCTACTGATAACGAGTCTTGTGAATTTACAGGAGCAGAACACAGTGTGATATGGTGAAGAACTATATTTATACTGTTATTCTGTGTTATGGAATAAAGGAGATGAGCTGGTGAATCAAACAGAACAGTATTGAGTTATTTTATTGTAAATCAATATTGGAAACATATCAACACAGAGAAGACAACAAATTCTTATAAAACAAAAAGACAATAAACAAATAAACGCTCCATGTATCCACAAATGCTCAGCCGTCATGTCAAAACGAGTATCTGTGTGGCTGTAGGACACACGTTGGGCTTCAGGATCTTCCTGTGTCCCGTCCTGCCCATCAGGAGTCATGTACTGTGCGGTCTGATAGCATGTCCCTCATGTCCCTGTATGGCAGGGGAGTGTGTATCCTCCGCAGTGCCGACCCTGTCAGAGTTCGGCCTCGTTCTTCCTCCCGATGGAGGGTTGTTTCCCTGTACAGCCCCACTCTGTGGGGCACCTCCACCCATCTACTCCACCCACCACTGACGGTGCTCCACTAGTAGAATTCTAGACTCAGGTTGTGCTGTGCTGGAACTGGTGAGGGTGAGAAGGTTAAAGTATCACCCATGAGTCATTTGTTGATGACATGTTCAGTTAAGAAAAGGATGTGTGTGTGAGTGTGTGTATTCCCTACTTCCTCTTCCCTGGTGCACACACACACACACACACACACACACATACTTCAAGAAAGCATGGGTGTGTGTTTAAGCAGCAGTTGTTAAACACTGTCAGTAAGAGCCACAGCAGGGTTCAGTGGAAGACGTGGGTACTGTAGTGGATCTGGGACCCTGGGAATCTCCACCATAACTACAATTCTAAATTAAATCTCAAAAGAACGGAACTGATCCAGTGGAGCTACAGTTCCACTACACTGCACAATCCATCACACAGTTTAGCGCTCCTGAGCTAGAACAACTCAGCAGTTCTTAACCGAAGCCTTCAGGGCCAAACTCCCCAAACAACCCTCCAGTACTCCAGAGCTGAATATTCACGTTACCTGCCTCCACCACGCCTGCCTGAACACAGGAGCTGGTTAAGAGGGAATGAGCTAGCGAGGGGTGTTTCCTGGTGTGGAGGGGCGAAGTTGAGCATAGAAATCTTTCCGGACCAGGAAATGCAGCTTTATGTCCTCAGGTGTCTTTCTGAAGGTTTGTTTACACTCCGACGGCGGCGCGAGGAAGCAGGAGGGACTGAGCAGAGCCGTCCCAGCTGAGGCAGGAGCAGGACGCCTGGTGTCCTGGTATGTGAGTAGAGGAACAAAGGCAGAGTCTGCTGGGGGGAAATGAGAGGACTCACACACATACACACACACACACACAGAGCTTGGACGGAAGCCTTGGGTGGAGGTCTTGGGGGAAGGGTGTAGGCGGAGGGTTTGTGGACATCCACATGGAAGATGGATGAGGCGTGTTATTGTTCACTCAACTGCACACACACACACACACACACACACACACACACACACACACTGACATAACAAACCGCAGTGGAGGAGGTGGTAGTCATCTTCTTCACCACTAGTTGGCGCTGTTTCTTCTCCAATACATTTTTGGGCATACAGATGGTACTTCTCCCATGACAGCAGATGACAGATCCTCTACAGGCAGTTAATGATTCATTACTGCAATAATCATATTTCAGGAATATAACAATGTTTTTGTAAGTTGATGACAAAAACCTCACCTCATTTCAACCCTGACCTTCCTTCCGTCTTAAACAGGAGCGCACAGTCCTCTCAGTCTGGCAGTGGTGCCAAGTGGGAATGTCAAAGTCGACCACTATAAAATTCACTTTCAAAAACTTTGAAAACTTCATCGTTGTCTAATCCTTGTAAGTCTTGAGTCCTGCTCTTTCTTTCTGTCACTGTCTCTCTATCTCTCTATCTCTCTGTCTCTCTCTCTATGGCACACCCACACCCACCACACACACACACACACACACACACACACACACGCACTCACACCAACACATCTATACATACCCAGGCATACCTACACATTCTTGCACATAAATGACAGTCTGATTCTCCTCAAGTCGCAGCTCCGTCTCTAACCCTCTCACTTAGCAGAGCGGCACCATTAGCACAGAGACTGAATGCACTCACACCACTAGCCTGAGTGACAGTCTGGTGTGAACAGCATCACGCCGGAAGCTGCAAGTCAAACTCCTGCCATCAGGCCTGCTGGGCTTCCCAAGCCAAGCACAGGTTCCCTGGGTAACGTTAATGCCAAGCACAGGTTCCCTGGGTAACGCTAATGCCAAGCACAGGTTCCCTGGGTAACGCTAATGCGGAGCTGCTATGACGACTGTGTTTCTGATGTTGTTGTTGTTTGTGTCTGTGTTTTTTCACATCTGAGTGACAGCTGTGTTTCAGATGAGCAGGACTGGCAGCAGTGCCCTAGTGCCAAATACCCATAATCCTCAGCCTCTACAGCAGCTGTTCTGGCCATGGGCAAAGAGGCGGAGTCTGGGCCCACGACACAGGGAGGGCATCTTGGCAACCCCCTGAGAGAGAGAGAGAGAGAGAGAGGGGGGAGAGAGGGAGAGAGAGAGAGAGAGAGGGAGAGAGAGAGCATGGGACAGATGGATAGAAGGTGAGAGTGCTGAAAAGGGAAGTTACAGTTTAACTTTGACTAAATGCTCGGAGGAGAGGGAGTCTGACAGCTCTGTGTGACAGCAGGATCCACAGGAAGAATCCTGAGACAGTACATCAGGAAGTAGAAGTGTAGACACCAGCTGGGATATTCACGAGAGGGGGGGGAGAGAGAGAGGGGAAGAGAGAGAAAAGGGGAAACTCTTTAGTCAAACACAAGGAAGAACCTCTCTGTCAACCACTCAACCTCTGGAACAGGAAGCACTGATACCTTTGACCCCAGAGAACAGTGGACCAACGTGAGCACTGTGTCCCTCGTCAAGGAAGCGTCAGGACTGCATGGTCCTCAGATCCTACACTGCTCATCCAGAGCCATGTGGTCCAGTGTGTGAACGTTATGTGTTGATACAGCTGGGCGCAGGTTATAAGGAGTGGGCGTGTAACAGCTGCTGTGTGTCGGTCCTGAACCTCATCAGCTTAACATGTGACATACGCAAGGCCATTACCTCCCTGGAACATATCAGTTATAGAGTGAGAGAGAGAGGGGGAAGAGAGAGAGAGAGAGAGAGAGAGAGAGAGAGAGAGACAGAGAACATGTACTCAGGATCTGCCATTGGGAGGCCTAGGGTTAATTTACAACTCTGTGTTTTAGATGCTTGTGTGTCTGTACTTCAGAATGGAAGAACCATGTCACATTACAGCGTTTTGAAAGGTCCCACCACTATTATCAGATCACCCAGTTCTGCTTAGACAGATCATAATCTGCAGACATCTCTCTCTCTCACACACACACACACACACACACACACACACACACTGAGGATAGTGCAGACATTCCACAAGGCCATATGTAATTATGAACTAGCGGCTACTCGAGATCATAAATGGGGTCCCTCAAACTTGGAGGCGTTCCAGAACAAGGTGACCATGGTAACCCCTGCATGACCCCACCCGCCCGCTCTGGTGCACATGGGAAAGTCCCCGCTGCTCCTCTCAGTAGTGATGAATGTGCCGTGCAGCAAGGCGAGGGAGATGGGCGGGGCCATTAGAAGGGGGCAGGACTCTGGATGGAGCCTGAGCTCTTTCCACTGTAATTGGTGTGAGGCAGCAGAGAAGCCTGAGTTGTGGGCGGAGCTGTGGGTGGAGCTGTGGGCGGAGCTGTGGGCGCAGCTTTACATCTGACCTCTAAACCATCTCCACAAATAGCACCTCACTGCTACAAAAGGGCCTTAGACATGTTTCCCTGTGCTTGATCAGTGGCCTTGTTGGAGATGTTTTAACTGCAGTGTGTGTGTGTGTGTGTGTGTGTGTGTGTGTGTGCTTTCCCTATCTGTCAGAGTTCCCATGACTCTGTTGGCACTGCTTTACAAAGCTCCTTGTGAACATGTCCCCATGTTGTGTCGTCTCATCTCGTCTCATCATGTCCTCTCGTCTCGTCTCATCTCATCTCGTCTCAGTGTTCATATGTGTTTATTAATTAGCTGTGCTTTACATTCAGCATTAACTCCCTCACAGGAAATGTAGATCATGTTGATGTTGGGCCAGATTTTCTCCCTGAGGTCACTTTAGTGTGTGTGTGTGTGTGTGTGTTTGTGTGTGTGTATGTGTGTGTGTGTCTGTGTGTTTGTGGGTGTGTGTGTGTGTCTGTGAGAGTGTGTGTATCTGCGTGTGTATGTGTGTCTGTGAGAGTGTGTGTATGTGTGTGTGTGTGTGTGTGAGTGTGTGTGTGTGTGTGTGTATGTGTGTCTGTGAGTGTGTGTATGTGTGTGTGTGTGTGTGAGAGTGTGTGTGTGTGTGTGTGTGTGTCTGTGAGAGTGTGTGTATCTGCGTGTGTATGTGTGTCTGTGAGAGTGTGTGTGTGTGTGTGTGTGTGTGTGTGTGTCTGTGAGAGTGTGTGTATCTGCGTGTGTATGTGTGTCTGTGAGAGTGTGTGTATCTGCGTGTGTGTGTGTCTGTGAGAGTGTGTGTATCTGCGTGTGTGTGTGTCTGTGAGGTGTGTGTGTGTGTGTGTGTGTGTGTGCATGCATGCGTGTGTATCCGTGCATCTGCGTGTTCACGCACTCATGGCTGATGTTCTGCAGCTGTTGGCCCTGCTGATGTTGGAGGAGTCTTGCTTTGTACTGTGGAGCGGAGCAGCATTGCGGTAAAAGGGAGGTGTGTGTCTCCCCGAGCCAACACTGCTGCCCCTCCGTCTGGGGGGATGTGCCCTGCCACCTCCCTGCACCACAGACACTGCTGCTACGGAGAATCTCACACACAGCCCTACCAGCCGCGCCCTGCTAATCACGCTGCCTCCACCACGTCGTCTTCTGCTCCACAACACACTTACACGTGCACACACACACACACACACACTGTCTCTCTCACACACACACACAAACCATGACATTCTTCACACTCTGTGCTTTCATTTAGATTGCGGGGCACATGTGCACAGATGCCAGTGGAACGTCAGTGTTGTGAACATGCCCGTCTGCCGTACTGGGAACTCACTGGTTTGCTTCGTCCGCCAGACAGACACCAGACTCCCACCAGGGCCTTTCAGACCAAGGTGTGTCTGTGATAATGCAGCATCACCTGTGTAAAGCACAGGCCTGGCGTGGAGGCCTGGCGTGGAGGCCTGGCGTGGAGGCCTGGCGTGGAGGCCTGGCGCGGAGGCGGGCCCTGCTGCATGTCTAGCTTATGGAGATGTAAATGACTAAGAATGAGTGACAGTCATTGGTAAAGCAAGAGATGGTAGCTGGAACATCACCATGGCAACCAGTCCTGGGGAAACTCCACTTTAAGTGTGTGTGACTGCACTTCATAGTCTGCACTTTAGTGTTTTACTGGGCTGCGTTTCTATGGCAGTGTGGACACACACACTAGAGTCTGAGAGGGATGTGTCATTTTCACCAACACCTCTAAAACTCAAAATGCCAGTGGGAAACATGAATCTGGGAATCAGTTATAACACAACAGACCTGGAGTCCCAGCGACTGGTACAACAGGATGCATACAGGAAACATCTTAAACCAGTATATTTAAACCAGTAAATTTCCTATTGTAGGATGCTAACCAATGCTGTAAAATCACTGGAGCATATAATATATAATCAGACCTGCATGGATTCAAGGCCTGGGTTGAGTAGACAGGGTCTAGAGTGGAGTCTAGATTGAGGCTGAGTAGGCGGAGTCTAGATTGAGGCTGAGTAGGCGGAGTCTAGATTGAGGCTGAGTAGGCGGAGTCTAGAGTGAGGTTGAGTAGGCGGAGTCTAGATTGAGGTTGAGTATGCGGGGTATAGATTGACTCCACCTACTCCTACTCCACACCTACTCCACCTTACTCCACCTTACTCCACCTTTAAACAGCAAAGGCTGTTTAAATTCTACTGTTTTAACTACTGCAGATTTACAGATTTATATATATTTTATATGTTTTTATATATACATAATAAAAACATTTTTTTGAATATTTGAAGTAATTCATCAAATGTTCAGTGTTCAAACACCTCAAAGTCCTGAGGGAGCAAAGTTACAAAAACAAACACAGCCGTCAGCAGCCCAGTTCCAGATGTTCACCTCACCGCCTGCTGAATTCAGCTCCAAACACTACCAGCAGAACCCAACCTGTTCCAGCAGAACCCAGCCTGTTCTAACAGAACCCAGCCTGTTCCAGCAGAACCCAGACTGTTCTAACAGAACCCAACCTGTTCTAACAGAACCCAACCTGTTCCAGCAGAACCCAGACTGTTCTAACAGAACCCAACCTGTTCTAACAGAACCCAGCCTGTTCTAACAGAACCCAACCTGTTCTAACAGAACCCAGCCTGTTCCAGCAGAACCCAACCTGTTCTAACAGAACCCAACCTGTTCCAGCAGAACCCAGACTGTTCTAACAGAACCCAACCTGTTCTAACAGAACCCAGCCTGTTCTAACAGAACCCAACCTGTTCTAACAGAACCCAACCTGTTCCAGCAGAACCCAGCTTGTTCCAGCAGAACCCAGACTGTTCTAGCAGAACCCAACCTGTTCCAGCAGAACCCAGCCTGTTCCAGCAGAACCCAGACTGTTCTAACAGAACCCAGACTGTTCTAACAGAACCCAGCCTGTTCCAGCAGAACCCAGACTGTTCTAACAGAACCCAGACTGTTCTAACAGAACCCAGCCTGTTCCAGCAGAACCCAACCTGTTCCAGCAGAACCCAGCTTGTTCCAGCAGAACCCAGCCTGTTCCAGCAGAACCCAGCCTGTTCCAGCAGAACCCAGCCTGTTCCAGCAGAACCCAGACTGTTCTAACAGAACCCAGACTGTTCTAACAGAACCCAGCCTGTTCCAGCAGAACCCAGACTGTTCTAACAGAACCCAGCCTGTTCCAGCAGAACCCAACCTGTTCCAGCAGAACCCAGCCTGTTCCAGCAGAACCCAACCTGTTCTAACAGAACCCAGCCTGTTCCAGCAGAACCCAGACTGTTCTAACAGAACCCAGCCTGTTCCAGCAGAACCCAGACTGTTCTAACAGAACCCAGCCTGTTCCAGCAGAACCCAGACTGTTCTAACAGAACCCAGCTTGTTCCAGCAGAACCCAGCCTGTTCCAGCAGAACCCAGCCTGTTCCAGCAGAACCCAGCCTGTTCTAACAGAACCCAGCCTGTTTGGACTGGCCCTTTCCCTCCGCTCTGTCTGGGATGTTGTGATGGAGGTGCAGGGCGTGATCCTGGAATGCAAGGGGCTTTGGTTTCACGTTGCTGTCGGTATGAACAGATGCTGTATGCTCGCACTCTGTCTATGTGTGTGTGTGTGTGTGTGTGTGTGGACCCCCTCCTCCTACCCTCTCCTTCTTCCTCTTCCTCTTCTTCTTCCTCTTCCTCTCTTCTCCTCATGTAGTGGTGTCAGCCAGTCATCCGGCAGTGCAGGAGCTCTGTCATCGCTGGAGATGTCCTAATAAGGTGTGTGTGTGTGTGTGTGTGTGTGTGGGGGGTTAGCTTGGGGCATTTTCCCAGCCTGTCTACGAAACACAACCAAGGAGAGAGAGAGACAGAGAGACAGAGAGATGAAGAGAGAGAGGGAGAGAGAGGGAGAGAGAGAGAGAGGGAGAGGTGACCAGTCCAACATTTCTCTACTTCGTTTGTAATATCAGCACCATCCTTAAAACAGACCAACAGTTTCTCCTCCTTCACTACACGGGGTGAACGGTGACATAAACACTAGCGTGGTGCGTACTGTGGCGACTCCCTTGATGGCTTCTGCTGTTCCCAGAGGCAGCATTTCCATAAACTTGGGTTAGATTTTGCAGTTTCAAAGTGGGACACATTCTGCCAAATTTATATCATGTGTCTATTTTTTATGTCTGTTAGAATCGTTTGGGTTATTAATATTCAGCAGGAAAGCATTTGCCTGCTATTTCTGTAAGCTGTATCTGCCCGAGTCTAATTACGCCGATCTGCCCCTGGTGTTAGATCTCATAACATGACCTTTGAAATCCCTCTTAAACAAACACACAGCTTCCAAATAACAGCTTTCTGAAAGCTAGATACCATTCTGTAAAAGGCAACTGTGTCTTGCCTCACGGGAAATACTCCGGAGAAATATATTAATCATTTCAAATTGAATAATGATAAATAATAACAGAGCATACATAGTTTTCTAATGGCTTCTAGTGTGTTCCTCAGCTCTGGCAGGGTTCCCAGGCTGTGCTGTAGATGCAGGCAGAACACAGGTCTTCCCAGGAGGTCTCGTGGAGTTTAGGTCATGACTGATCTCTCAATAGTACTGCAGTAGCATCTCAGCACACTGATCCTGGAACAGCTGATGGGGAATTTGTGACATCTTACATTGGCTCTTAATTTATGCAGCATTTTAATTTATTATGTGCAATAAATCTTGAAAATATGCTTTAGGATCAGTAGGTGGTCAGAGATTTGCCTTCAATAACTTGAATGAAGGATTTACATTTGAGATGCCTTGGAAGTAGAACAGCCTTACTGACACAAGTGCACAACAGTGTCCTATGAAACACAACAGTGTCTTATGAAACACAACAGTGTCCTATGAAACACAACAGTGTCTTATGAAACACAACAGTGTCCTATGAAACACAACAGTGTCTTATGAAACACAACAGTATACTGCTGCTTTTCTAATATCCATAAACATCCTCTTAAAGTTTGTGTATGATACAAGCTTGGCCTGCAGCCGCTATAAACATGTAACTCTCCTGCACTTTACAAGCAGAAGGTGCTTCCCAGTTCCGATGTGTGTGTGTATACGGCGTGTGGGCTTGATGAGGGCCACTGCCATTACAGGCCTCTCTAACCCCAGTTACCCAGTGCTGGCACATAAAAGACACATGACCCTCGACAAGAGGCCATAGAACTTAGAGGAGCTCAGCGCAGTATTTTAGGATCACACGTAAGCACCACTGCCTCTCAGTAGGTGTCAACAGACAACATCACACAGGAGAGATCAGACATGACCTCTAAAGGACATCACACAGGAGAGATCAGACATGACCTCTGAAGGACCTCACACAGGAGAGATCAGACATGACCTCTAAAGGACATCACACAGGAGAGATCAGACATGACCTCTGAAGGACCTCACACAGGAGAGATCAGACATGACCTCTGAAGGACATCACACAGGAGAGATCAGACATGACCTCTGAAGGACATCACACAGGAGAGATCAGACATGACCTCTGAAGGACCTCACACAGGAGAGATCAGACATGACCTCTGAAGGACCTCACACAGGACAGATCAGACATGACCTCTGAAGGACCTCACACAGGAGAGATCAGACATGACCTCTGAAGGACATCACACAGGAGAGATCAGACATGACCTCTGAAGGACCTCACACAGGAGAGATCAGACATGACCATTGAAACCACTTTTCCACCAAGGTGCTGGTGCTCATACTGTAGTTGGTGCTGATATGAGACCCACGTGGTCTGAGAGCCCAACGATTACGTTTCTGGATGTGGATGCTCCATAATCTGAAACATAAGATGGAAACGTTCATGTAAACCACATGGCAGAAACGTTTCCACTAATAAAGTGTGTACTGCCAAAACTCTGCTGTAGCAAATGTTTCCGTCTTTCTTTGAAGGCATATCTGACCATGGAAGATCAACGTCTTCAGCTTCTCCAGGACCACTCACACTTCTGTGCAACTGTTGGTGCTTTACGTTGTAAATGTGAGAAAAGCGGCTCAACCACTCTAGAGATCACCAAGGGCAACAGCGCTGGGCTGCTTGGTTCAGACCCAGAACAGTAGGGCTGTGGCAGCAGAACCAGTCTCGCAGGCTGGGAACCATTTTTCTGCGGTGGAAAAGTGAGGAATCCTTCAAGATTCCTGCCCAGCACTGGCACCACACCAGTGGAAAAGTGCTCTGTGAAACGACCACTGGGTGGTGCATTACATGTTAGCTATAAAAACACAACCTCAAAATGAAACGACTGATCTTTGATCGGTTTATGCTTTCTGTAATCTAATAACTGATATACCCAACTCATAAATACAACTTTTAATTTATAGGCTCCAACAGTGTTTCTCAGCCCAGTTCATGATGCAGGGGCTTTTTTGCCCGTTTCTGTTCCCGCTCAGCCAGGAAATGAAGGACTGGGTCAGCTGTGGCACTGTGGGTAGTGACCTTTGACCCCAACATTTCCTGGTGTTTCGGTACTGTCTCCTGTCTCTTTAAGCCCTAATCAGGATGCAGTGACAAATGTCCAATAGAGCCCTGCAGAACTGTTCTGGATATGTTCTGTATATTGCCCATAGGCTAAAACACAGTGAGTCCTGTGTGGACTCACGGGTGTCAAAGATAAAGATACACCTCTTCTAATCCCTTCTACACTAACCTTATAACAGAGAATGTGGGCTCATTTGCAAAAACACACACATACAACACACACACACACACCTCTCTCATACAGACATAATGCGCCTAACGTATGGATTTGGTCTCCATGATGGCATTGACGACTCGATTGTATTTGTGTTGTAGAAATGTTTTGCTTTGCATCATCCACTGAACTGCTCTGCGGAGAGATCCCACTCCAGGAAAGCATCCTGGACCTGAGTGTGTTTATGGAAATGTTCGGAATTCTATAACTAGAGTCAACGGCCATCAGTTGGATGAGGGATGTGTGTGTGAGGATCGTTGTGTTTATTTGAAAGCGAGTAGCATTTCTCTCCCTATTCTGCTCTGTCTTCGGGTTATTGATGAACCTCTCTTGGGAAACGGTGGCGATAACACAAACAAATGAGAGAAGAGCAGACTCTACGGTGAGGTGTTGTGACCCTTGACCCAGCGCACGCCCAGAACAGAGCCAGCTGCAGGAAGAGGAGACGGAGAGGGCGCGGAGAGAGGGAAGAAGAGAGAGAGAGAGAGAGGGGCATAGGCAGAGAGGGGAAGACAAGAGAGGGGGAGAGAGGCAGAAAGGACAGTGGAACATATGGAATTCGCTGCTGACCGCTGTGTCCCTGAAAACGCCTTCAAGCCATCGCGCTACTGACAGCTGGAGGTCGTTAGCCTCAGAGGCCAGAGCAGAGTTTACTCCTCACACAGATGTGTGCACACACACGCAGGAAAATATACACATATTTCTTACACCCATATATCTTCCAAACAAACAAATACCCAGTCTCAACTCAACACATACACACATTCAGATCACAACAGGAATTTGCATATTTGCAACGTTTGTATGAGTTTATGTGACTTAACTAAAATCCAGTAAAATCATTAGAATTTCAATGAATTCCAGATATGTTTGTTAGATTACTCTCTCTCTCTCTCTCTCTCTCTCACACACACACACACACACACACATATATATATACACACACGATATACATCATAAGGCAGGAAAAAGAAAACCTTTTGTCTTTGTGCCAAGTCCATCTCAGTGAAACTGATAATCACAGAAAAACACAAATCTAAAGTCTGGGAAGACAGAGAGAGAGAAAGAGAGAGAACTGTGAGAGAAAGAGAGAGAGAGAACTGAGAGAGGGAGAGAGGGAGAGAGAGAGAGGGAGGGAGAAGGTTTGGTGAGGTATTTATTGCAGCCCCCAACACATTAACCTCCCCGTCGTTTTTATTGCAAAGCTTTAAATATGCTGCATAGTTTAAACCTCAGCACGAAAGTGCACTGACTCACTTACACCATTTTCAATAAAATACACACACACACACACACACACACACACACACACACACACTTGTATCAGTAGCTGTTGCTAACCCACCATGGTGACTATTGTAATATCTTGGATTGTTTCATCAGGCCCGTTTTGTGAAGCTGAATCTGAACATTTTAGTTCTGCAGAGTTTCCAATGAATTCTGCTGAACTAAAAACAAAGGGGAAGTCAGTTCGTTTATTAATAGGTCAATATTCCTGACCATAGATTTCACAGAAAGCTTGCAGTCATCACAAAACATGCTCTATTTCTCAGGCTGAACTCTCAGAACTAAGTGGACTCATCTGGCCGGTTCCTCCTTGAGCACTCAGATCTCCTCCAGAACTCCTCCAGAACTCCTCCAGAACTCATCCAGAACTCATCCAGAACTCATCCAGAACATCCATGCAGGCTAAATTCTTCATACATTTCACTTCATTACACTTCTCCGTCTCCCTGCATCTCTGCGAGAGCCGTGTGATCGAGAAGCTATGGGCCCTGACTGTGTGGGGACTGGTGAGGGGAGGTTCTGACAATGAAGAAAAGTGAGGCGTGCTCCTCACCTCTGAGGCCTGTGGAGGCTTGGGCGAAGTCACGGAGGCATGTGTGGAGTCACTAAAGCATGGGCGGAGTCACGGAGGCCTGGGCGGAGCCACTGAGGCCTGGGCGGAGCCACTGAGGCCTGGGCGGAGCCACTGAGCTGCACTGCGGTAGAGGAGCTGTAGGTTAGCAGGGGGCTTCTTCACACGGAAGGGCGTGGGAGTCTCAAATTCACAACGTCACTGAGCCAACAACGCCGCTGAGTCTGGGACTCACCACAGACTGAAGGACTTCACATCTCTGCAGCAAACCTGAGAGGAAGAGTTTCCTTAAACAGACCGCATCGTGCTTCGTGTCTGTAGCGTTATGTTCACGGAAGGTGTGTATTAGTTAAAGAGGTACAACATGTTCAGCAGACGGAGGGGCAGCTCACTACATGATACTGACCTGCTACTTATGTAGAAATCAATTAGCAGGAAACTAATGACACTCCTGCAGTGCACCAACTGCACCACCCACCATTCTCCATAAAAAATGACCTTTAATCAAGGGGTAATTTATAAGATATTTTTACAATGTTATCTTAGCACAAAAGCAACTGCTATTATTTGTACACACACAAGTGCATGATTTTAACGCAACCCAGGCAGGTTGTATAAAGGACAATTTAAGGATCGTCTCTTAAAAACCAAAGATGGACTTTAACAACCCATTTGTACTTTCTGGTTTTAGGGGCGTGAATGAAAATCGGAGATTCTGCTTGGTGGTGACGGTGGCGACGGTATTCCACGGTGTCCCGGTGGAAGCCTGATGGAGTCCGCGACGGCCACCTGGCCACAGGTGGATGCATAATAAAAAGCCTGCAGGGGGCCACAGTCTGAACAAATCACTTAACATTTACCCATATTCAAATGAGACCCGGATCCTCAGAGCAAACGAAAGCCCACAGTCATGACCACAGAGGGAGCCCTCACATCCGAACGCGAGAGGAGCGCGCGGCGTTAGTAAAACCGCGCGTGCTGTGCAGCGCAGTGACTGTTGTTGCAGGTGTGGAGCGCGTGGGATAGAACTGGTTCAAAGAGCGCGGACGCGGAGTGCGAAAATAGTTCTGCAGATCTGACCTTCTCCTTACACCCCCGGAAAAAAAACATGTAAAAAGCACAGCATCCGTGACACCGATGCTCTATTATCCTGTCCTCTTCTTTAAACAAGTGTACCGCAGGGACATAACAAAACAATGCGAGCACGTACCCACGGCGCGTTCACACTGTCAGCGGCACTAAAGCAAGAGTAATCTAGATGAAATAGCTCGCGTGGGTAAGATTCGGGCGCCATTAATCACCGCTATCAGACGCGAGATGGCGGGCGCTGTCAGGTTCGTGGCACGGCGCTACCTGCTCGGTAACGACAACAATAATGTGTTTATTTTGTGGAGGGAGCCGCGCGAGGCGCTGAGTTCAGGTTTATTAATGTGCGCCCAGGTGAGAGATCGATGAGTAAGCGAAATCGCGAGGAGGGGGGGGGGGGCACTCTTTAGGTTGTGGCTGAAATAAAGTGAGCCTAATTCGAAACAGTTGCGTGAGGAACTTGTGCAGTGTGCAATTCATCAACAGTGACGATGAGTAGGCGAAGAGGGGGTAGGCCTGTAGCGCGCGCGCGATTGTGTGTGTGTGTGTGTGTGGTAAACGGAATTGGTTGGTGAGGGTAGTCCTCAGTAGCCTACTAATTGGTCTCCAGAATATCGCAACAAGGTTAGCTTTTTCCGATAACAATGCACATTAAGTCGTACAACACAACACAGGTCCCGGTTCCCGGGGATGATGTAAATCTGTCTCGCGCCACAGTCTGCGACCGCAGAGGGGAAGCGGTGCTACTCGGAGCATTGAGGCCTCGTGATGTGTGCAGTTTAACATAAATAACGCACACACTTTAATTTGAGGTGTCCTGACGTAATTATATGCTTGCCTTTTACTTTAATGCATATTAAAATATCCTTTTCTCAAAATGTATTTTGACATTTAAAATAATAGACCTACTAAAACTCAGTAGCCTACCCAAAATAAAAATAAAAACATTTATATGTAGGCTACACTAAAAACATTGTTCTCAAATGTCGTTATTTATAGAGATGACTGGTTAGTGGCTAAGACACATGCGTCGCATCTTTATATTTATCCCATAGGCACACATGCAAGTAAACCAAACTCATTTTCTCACTTTGTTTGCTGTTATGTTTTAAATGTTAGATGTATTTTAAGAGTTAACTGAAGATCCGGAACTTCCGTGAGACAGTTCCGTTAACGAGTCTGTTAATGTCGCAGTTAATGTGGTCATTGCGTATTGTAATTTGCGCCTTACGAACTTTTTCTCTACAAAATCAGAACGATTATTCAGTGTCATTTAGCCTAAGTAAACCTAATTTAGTTAATAATCTTGGACCGAGGAATCACAGATAAATGTATTTGAAGCTTATCACACGACTCAATTTGTGCTGACACAGGAGAGTAGACGTTTTAAATTTGAAAACATGAGTGCGAGAACACCAAGCATGTTAGGACCCGATTATACTACTGCCTTCCGCTCCTGTTGGCTCGAGGAAGAGTGACCGTGTGATCCGATTATGAGCCTCCAGATCCCCTTTTATCCAAAATGTTAAAACCAGGAGCAACTCCTTTTATGGGGCTGAGAAACACCCCTTTGGCTGAGGTAACAGACGCGGCTGAAGCTGAATGCGCACCCCTCCGTACAGACCGGGTGATGTAGACTTGGTGGCGGCCCTGTGAGAGCTGACCCTCAGACAAAGAAAGTCCCGTTTTAGTCCTGCAGCTCGGGATGGATGGGAACGTGCCCGGGACTTTTGGAACAGGACAGTGTGCAGTGTTGTGAGGGGGTTGAGGGTGGACTTGTTAGTGTGAGACTCTATGAAAGGCCCTGATGTACACTCACACACGTTTACACGTTACACATGTGTAGGTACCGACGTACACGTTTTCTATATGTGGTATATAACTGTTCCAGAATAACATCTAATTTTTTCCAGCAGAATTGGTTGATAGAATCATTGCAGATACCATCAATCTCCAGTAGCATCAAACTCACCCACATCCACCCTCACTATGTCCAGACAGATCTCGGACAAAATCACTCAAGGTTATCATTAAACTGCTGAAGTTTCCTGAACACCAGACAGGCGTGTATATGTTTCTGTAATGCCCTGAAAAGGAAGTTGGTCTTGTTTAGACTCCCCAGACCACTTCCTGATCCCACATGCATGTTTTCACAGTTTTTTTCTCACAGTAGAGTTTTTTTAAGAAGACCCCAGTGCCCCGTCTCTAATCTGAGAGTCCTACTGAAATAATGGCAGGAATTCCTACATGTGTAGGCAGCACAATGCGAAAAGAGAGTTTAAAACGCCATATGATGAAACACACACACCAAGCAGATGAATCCACTTGCATTTTACAGTTATTCTGGATTCTGGAGATGTTCATGGTTTCTTCCCTTTGTACTTAATGGTCTGTTCTTAATTTAGAATGTTGTGAGCATATTCTACACTATACTCCATCATCTTCAAATGGTTAGCTGACCTTTACACTTTGAGACCTGTGTGTGTGTGTGTGTGTGTGTGTGTGTGTAGTCTACTCCCACTATTGTACCAGAGAAGCCTGTAAAAGACAGGTTTGTGGGAATATATTATTTATGGGCTAAAATATGAAACATTAAAAGACTCTAGAGAATGTGCCTCTCATTTCCTCACAATATCAACCTGATGTGTTTACAGCTGGGGAAATGGACATAGCAGATCTGGTGCGGGGAGCATATCAGCACACGGTCCTGCTCAGAGGTGAGTACACGGTCCTGCTCAGAGGTGAGTACACTGTACTGCTCAGAGGTCAGCACACGGTCCTGCTCAGAGGTGAGTACACTGTCCTGCTCAGAGGTGAGTACACTGTACTGCTCAGAGGTCAGCACACGGTCCTGCTCAGAGGTCAGCACACGGTTCTGCTCAGAGGTCAGTACACTGTCCTGCTCAGAGGTCAGTACACTGTCCTGCTCAGAGGTCAGCACACAGTCCTGCTCAGAGGTCAGTACACTGTCCTGCTCAGAGGTCCTGTTCAGAGGTCCAGCTCAAATGAAATCACATTGAAATGGATTCTTGTGGTATTCAGCTGCATTGTTGAGTTAGGTGAATAACTATGTCACGTTATAGCAGGTAAAACTGATTCTGGCACATACGTTACCCCTCTGTCATCGGCGGTGCGGACTGGAGGGCAGGTGCTTGTTCTGCCCGAGAGAAGGTGTCACCCTCCCACAGCTCGAGGACGAGCGGGACCCAGTGTGTGGAGAGCAGGACCTCCGGGTTGGGCTAGTAGAGGGAGACGAGCGTGAGCTGCTCCAGGTGTGTGACCCAGGAGGGAGGACGTAAGCAGGAGCAGAATGTGGTCCTGCCGCTTGGCCCCAGGAGGGGTGGAAGCTTTTCCCAGCTTTGTCTCTCTGTTGTTAAACCTCGGAAGGCACCCCCACTGTTATGAAGCAGAGGACGGGCGGTGCTAGGGTGGAGGAACCTCACTCGGAATGCTGCTCCGAATGTCAGTGTTCACTAGGAGACTCGCTGATGACTGACCAGGCTGGAATGTTGCATAGAGACCCATTCAGAGGCTACGAAGCTGACAGCTCTGGGAACACACACACACACACACACACACACACACACATACACACGGCATGTGCTGCAAAGCTGCAGGGGGTGTGTTATTTGTCAATAGTATTGACGAACTCCTGGCACACACAGTTGATTTCACAAGGATTTATTTTTTGCATTGTTTAGTCAGAGGATGTTATTACCAAAGCCATCGATAGACGTGTGATATTTACAAGAAGCAGACAGGAAGCGTTTATGTGATTAAGCTTTTGTGTTGTCAGTTTCTTTGAAAAGTAAATATCTCTTTATTTTAGTCATTTGCAAAGAACTTTAAGACCAAATGAGGGCGGGAGATGCTGGGACTGTGTGTGACCCACAGTAACCCGACATTCCTCCAGCATGTGTCTGAGGCCCGGGGAGTGTAAGAGTGTTCCGTTCCCCGCCGTGATGGAGCTTCTTCTGGCCCTTACAGCTCAGCCGTGTTAATAATCACCCTCCGTAGGCTTTACAGCTCACACTCACACTCACCATCTCACACTCTCTCTCTCTCACACACACACACTCAAGAACATACTAAATTTTATCTTTTTTTACACTCATACCCACATTCACGCATATGCTTACCATCTCTGCTTTGCAGCCTCTGACTCGAACAAACCCTCTTCCTCTGAACACCATGGCAACACACTGAGCAAACTGCCACGGCTGCCGCACGGCGATCTGTCACTGCTGTTGGAGAACGTGTGACAGTGGCACCTGGAGTCACCAGCTACCAGAGGGTTAGGGTTAGGGTTAGGGTTAGGGTTAGGGTTAGGGTTAGTCACCTGAGTGCTGAAGTAATCAGCCAGCAGCCGTCAGCAAACATAAAAATTGATTGGTGAGACAGGTGTTGCCGAGTGGCGGGAAGGGCAGAACGTACGACGCGAGAGATTCGTGGCGACGTGTCGAACCCCCCGCCTCTCCTAACTCCCCCCGCCCCCGCCCCCTGCACACGCCCCCCGCCCCGTGAAGGTGTCGAGGTTTGCACCTCGCCTCATCTCGTCTCCTCATTGCGAACGACGCTCCACCACTTCTCACTGCCGTCTCCGATCACTCACTGCTCTCATCACGTTATTTTCGCGGGAAGGTGTCAAGGTTCCCGCCGACGCTTCCATTAAACGGGGGTGTGATAGGGGCGAGATCCAGTCGGAGGTGGTAATTAATGTACCAGTGCAGTTATTTATACCATAATGTGCAGAGTTTCTCCATCAGTCATTTTACATGCCTCAGTTGGCGCAAGCGTCAGACGAGAGCGCGGGAACAGCGTCAGACGAGAGCGCGGGAACAGCATCCTCGCGTTTGTAAATGGATTCCGGTTCCGACAGCGTTCTTTTGTTAATTACACAATGGAACACATTAAACGATCAGCACCGCAAACAAAGTCTGAAAAATGTTAAAACCGGGGTGGGTGTGGGTGGGAGGAGAGTTACAGGGTCACGTGGGAGGAGAGAGTTACAGGGTCACGTGGAAGGAGAGAGTTACAGGGTCACGTGGGAGGAGAGAGTTACAGGGTGGGTGCGTGGGAGGAGAGAGTTACAGGGTCACGTGGGAGGAGAGAGTTACAGGGTCACGTGGGAGGAGAGAGTTACAGGGTCACGTGGGAGGAGAGAGTTACAGGGTCACGTGGGAGGAGAGAGTTACAGGGTCACGTGGGAGGAGAGTTACAGAGGGGGAGAGAGTTACAGGGTCACGTGGGAGGAGAGAGTTACAGGGTGGGTGTCACGTGGGAGGAGAGAGTTACAGGGTCACGTGGGAGGAGAGTTACAGAGTGGAAGGGGGGAGGAGAGAGTTACAGGGTCACGTGGGAGGGAGTTACAGGGTGGGTGTCAGGGTGGGGAGAGAGAGTTACAGGGTCACAGAGAGTTACAGAGTGGGGTCACGTGGGAGGAGAGTTACAGGGTTGGGACAGGGTCACGTGGGAGGAGAGAGTTACAGGGTGGGAGTCACGGGAGGAGAGAGTTACAGGGTCACGTGGGAGGAGAGAGTTACAGAGTGGGTGTCGTGGGAGGAGAGAGTTACAGGGTCACGTGGGAGGAGAGAGTTACAGGGTCACGTGGGAGGAGAGAGTTACAGGGTCACGTGGGAGGAGAGAGTTACAGGGTCACGTGGGAGGAGAGAGTTACAGGGTGGGTGTCGTGGGAGGAGAGAGTTACAGGGTCACGTGGGAGGAGAGAGTTACAGGGTCACGTGGGAGGAGAGTTACAGGGTCACGTGGGAGGAGAGTGAGAGGGTCACGTGGGAGGAGAGAGTTACAGGGTGGGTGTCGTGGGAGGAGAGAGTTACAGGGTCACGTGGGAGGAGAGAGTTACAGAGTGGGTGTCGTGGGAGGAGAGAGTTACAGGGTCACGTGGGAGGAGAGAGTTACAGGGTGGGTGTCGTGGGAGGAGAGTTACGTGGGAGGAGAGGGTTACAGGGTCAGGGAGGGGGAGAGTTACAGGGTCACGTGGGAGGAGAGAGTTACAGGTGGGAGTGGGAGGGAGAGTTACAGGGTCACGTGGGAGGAGAGTTACAGGGTCACGTGGGAGGAGAGGTTGGGTGGGGTCGTGGGAGGAGAGAGTTACAGAGGCTCGTGTGGGAGGAGAGATATAGAGGGTGTGTCACGTGGGAGGAGAGAGATACAGGGTCACGTGGGAGGAGAGAGTTACAGGGTGGGTGGGAGTGGGAGTTACAGGGAGAGAGTTACAGGGTCACGTGGGAGGAGGGTGGGTGTCACGTGGGAGTTACAGGGTCACGTGGGTGTTACAGGGTGGGGAGGAAGAGTTACAGGGTGGGTGGGAGGGAGGGAGACAGGGGTCACGTGGGTGGGGAGGAGAGATACAGGGTGGGTGTCGTGGGAGGAGAGAGTTACAGGGTCACGTGGGAGGAGAGAGTTACAGGGTGGGTGTCGTGGGAGGAGAGAGTTACAGAGTGGGTGTCGTGGGAGGAGAGAGTTACAGGGTCACGTGGGAGGAGAGAGTTACAGGGTCACGTGGGAGGAGAGAGTTACAGGGTCACGTGGGAGGAGAGAGAGGAGAGAGTTACAGGGTCACGTGGGAGGAGAGAGTTACAGGGTGGGTGTCGTGGGAGGAGAGAGTTACAGGGTCACGTGGGAGGAGAGAGTTACAGAGTGGGTACAGGGTCACGTGGGAGGAGAGAGTTACAGGGTGGGTGTCGTGGGAGGAGAGAGTTACAGGGTCACGTGGGAGGAGAGAGTTACAGAGTGGGTGTCGTGGGAGGAGAGAGTTACAGGGTCACGTGGGAGGAGAGAGTTACAGGGAGTGGGTGTCGTGGGAGGAGAGAGTTACAGGGTCACGTGGGAGGAGAGAGTTAAGAAGGCGGGTTGCCGTACCTCCACAGCGCAGTAGGGTCTTGCCTTGTTGACACGTGACGATGATGGAGGCTGCGATGGGTTGAGGTGAGACTGGCTGCCCCTTAACCCCGAGCGTGCCCCATAACCCGCGGCGCTAATGAGCAGACGCCAAGCACAAACGCTTTGGGATAATTGAGTGTGGTCAGAAATCGTGAGTTCATTAAACACACGGCTATATGGACCCACAGGAGATGGGGGTTTTCCTTTAGCTCATAGCTTGCCTTTCAAGTTCTGTATATATCTACCACCAACAAAACAAATGTTCTATACAGTATGTGGAACAGCTTGTGCGTCGAGCACGTTTTGCCCTCAGAGCCTGAGGGAGAGAGGGAGTCTGGCTCGCGTATTAATACCGAGTGTCAATAATGAAATAAAACAGGTCCTATATAAAGGGCTGAAATCCATATGGTGTCTATCAAGCAGAGCACAGTAATTAAACAGAGGCGCTCTCCCTATACTCCTGTGGAATCTGTTTCTCAGCAATATGTTATTAGATATCAAAGTCAATTCTGAAGGCAGTACCAGCACAGCACGGCCTCATTGGTGTAGGGTGTCCCGGTCTGGAGAGTGTTTGAATCTCTACTGCCCTGCGCGCGTCTGCCCTGCGCGCGTCTGCCCTTTCATTGTGATGTAATGCTGTTTATGAGGTCAAACGCTACAGTGCTGACAGAGGGTACTGGTTCCTGCCTCTGCAAGGGTGGGCGGGGTCACAGTGGGGTGGGCGGGGTCACCGTGGGGCGGGCAGGATGGTGAGAAGCTGTCCGAGGAAGGACAGTGGGGCGGCAGCCAACGGCTTCCTCAGACGTGTCCTCTGCTCAAAGTCACCTGCCCTGCCGGAGTCCCACAGTCAGGTGGAAGTTTCTGGAACTGGGGCTGCACTTTCCCTGACAGTTCAAACGTGTTCTTATGGAAAATTAGCCTTTTTTAAAATAAATCTCTTCTGAGACTGCTGGTACTCTGCAGTCAGGCTAAATCAATCTAGCGTTGAAAGAAAGACAGAGCGAGTGTGTGTGTGTGTGTGTGTGTGTGTGTGTGTGTGAGATTGAGAGAGTCAGTTGGCACGGATGCGTAATGTGAGCTCTCTTTTCCACTCTAGCCTGTCCTGTCTCTCAATGTCTCATCACCTGGTCTCTGAGCCATGGTAGGTGCCCAACAGTGTTGTCTCATCCCTCTGACATCACTCCACTCTGTGTCTCATCCCTCTGACATCACTCGCTTCAGCCCGACTGCAGTGCTGTCAGACGCCATCGCCAGGGGCCTTTCATTATGGCTCCAGGAGCTCCATCTGGGAGAGTGGGCACACCCAGCCCCGGGCTGAGGCAACTCTCTGAAACCTGGAATTGGTAGGACAGTTGGACTCACCAGTGGTGAACTGCAGGCAGCAGGGATAACTGATTCCCCCTGTCATTACAGACTCTATTCTGGGCCTAGTGTGATTATTCTCACAGTCTCACTCTATTCTGGCTCCAGTGAGTCACTGCGTTTTAAGCACAGACACCTGAGAACAGATGCTGGACATTTACAGTCTAAGTTACTCACTGGCCTCTTACGCTCGTGAGCGCTTGTATATCTGAAACAGGCGCTTTCTGTTAGCCGAGGATCTCAGACTCCAGCGGTGGAGGTCTGAGTCACGGCACACGCCCGACTCTAGCGCACGTGTCACCTGCATCCACTCAGCCTCTAATTATCAAACAGGATCAGGTGTGTTGGAGCTGGAGAAGCATCATGTTGAGGGACACTGCAGCCTGGGGTTGTGTTCCACGCGCCGGTGTCTCCTCCATGGGCTGGGGGGGCGGGGCCCTGGGGGGGGCAGGGCCCTGGGGGGCAGGGGCCCTGGGGGGCGGGGCTTCAGGCAGCGTGGGGGACGGACTGAACACAGGCCGCCGGTGTCAGCTAGGCGTCAGTGTGAGGCAGCGTGGAGCATCTGTTTCTGCTCAGTCCGAGCTCGTTTCCCTGAGTCACACTTCAGGCCCGCTGGGTTTAAGAGCTTCCAGGGCTCAGCCACGGCAGAAGGGAAGAGGGGGACTCCACACTAGCTGGGACAAACCTCACGCTTTTGCCCTTATATGGACATGAACACAATCTAACTTCCTGTGGATCTTGGTGATCCCTGGAGAATCCGATCTGATACAATACATTCTAAACTCAGTCTGTGTGTGTGTGTGTGTGTGTGTACTGGGAGATTCTGAGAGCATCCCCACAAAACAGATTTCACAGGGAAATGTGATCTCTGCTGGAGTGGCAGACACATGGGCTCACACACACACACACCCACACACAGACTGACTGCGGATATGGAGTGTGTGTGATGTCTGCTCTCACCCCCGGCTGCCACACACACGATCACCCTAACCATCCTCACATTCTCTCCTCCTCCCAGGGGACTGTGCTTGTTCCTGTTTTACGTCTTTGTAGTGTTTCCGCAGAATGACCCAAAGGCCGGATGGTGGAGAGACTGTAGCAATAGCAATAAAAGGCGTCATAATAAATACTGCACAGTGACCCCATCTACCTAGTGCAAAAACAACTTGGAAAAGACACTTTCAACACTTCTGATATCCTGACATCCTTTTCTCACTGTTTTTTATACACAGTCACTGCTTAAACCCACAACACTGCACAAGCCCATAGCAAGTAAACATATGTTCATTTAAAAATTAAATATGGAATTGAATAACGAATAAGAATCCACCTTCAAACACTTAAACGCGTGGAAATGTTTATCATACGGGCTCAATAGGTATGTTTAAAATCTTCCTTCTTCAACATCAGAGATCTTATGTGCTATTTATTAACCATAAGTATTTAAACTTAAGTACAATCATATGAATTTTACTTTTCTAACAATCTCCTCACTCAGTGCACATGATCTGCTTTAACTTTACGTTTACAAGCAAAGCTGTGAGCTCTGTATTGCCAGCAGTGCTTGGGAGACTTTTACACAACAACATGTCAAGGAACGTTTCAAAGGACTGACTCAGCCCACTTCTGACTCAGGACCAATCCAAATGGCCCAAATGTGCTCTCCTATAGTCAAGGACCAATAAGAATGGCCCAGATGTCCTTGGGTTGTGCAGCTGCTCAGGGAGGAAGTTGTGTCCAGACTAAAAAGAGCACAGGATGGTGTTAGCTGTTTAGTTCCAGCTCCTTAGCACATTAAACATCGGGTGCTGTGTTTAACTCAGCACTGTAAGGTCGCTGTTCTTTAACATCAGCATGTTTCAGGTTTCTCTTAATCACTTAGGAAGACCTTTGCAGATGAGTCCTGATTGGCTGAGTCTCGTTTAGGTGGAAGGTCCCAGACAACGCAGCCTGGAGCGGAATTGTCTGGAAGTCAAAACTACTAACACCGCACACGAGGGAAATCCTGTAACACAAGACACAAAGGATGGAGGAGAGGGAGAGAGGGAGAGAGAGAGAGAGGGAGAGAGGGAGAGGAAGAGAGAGAGGGAGGGAGAGAGGGGGGAGAGAGAGAGAAGGAGAGAGAGAGGTGCTCTAGACACTAATTAGGAGCTAAAATAATTAGGCAAGTCCGTCTGCTGGCTGATGGGCTGGTTCTGTTTGATGCCCAGATTTCATGGTCCCTTACAAAGCTCCATTGTGGGGGACGTTTCCTTGCAAATCCTGCAGAACTAATCCAAAATAGACATCCGTGCTTTTAGGATGAGTGTGGGATGCAGAAGCTCCAGTTGAAAGAGAGAGAGAATGAGAGAGATGAAGAGAGAATGAGACGGAGAGAGAATGAGAATGAGAATAGAATGAGAGAGGTTTGTCTCCTTAGTGTCTAAGGGGCCTATCAGAGCAATGAGATTTATCACTACAAATACAGACAGGCAACAACGAATTCAGCTGTAACACACACACACACACACACACACACACACATACACACACACTTTAGCTTCTCATCTGACTCCCACCAGACCCAGATAAAGTGAGTGGGCAGTTCAGGGAAAAAAAAACATCCGATCAGCATAAAATGAAAAGGGAAGAAGTTTGTAGCCACACAATGAACTTCTCCTTCCATATGGGTGTGTTGCTTTCACACTACCAACACCATGACCACGTGAACCAAATCCAAATGCATTGAACTGTGGCGGGAGATCACCAATTGTGGTTCAACCACAGTCCCATCAAACCAAAGGGATATAATATGGGATATAATATTTACTACCAGTTATTTTGGTAGTGCCTTTTAGTCGAGTCTCTGCACCAACACCAGCTGAATCCAGGAGAGAGTGAGCAGACGAGCTCAACGCCCCAGTACCCTGTCCGCATGCAGACAACGTCCTGACGTCACTGTGCAGGCACTTTCTAGTTGTGCTTTGCATCTTGATTTTCAGTGTTTTAAGCAGCACGAACACTTCCGGACTACACCTGGGATCCGGGCAATAGCTCTTCCTTCCGATGCTTCACACTTGTACATGATTGGTTGCTGAAAGCTTGTTATGACACTTCCTGTACTGACACTGTGCTTATACTGTACTTTCACTTCTGCCTGCTTTTTTTTTTAAGCTGATATATAAAAATCTGGCCAAAGAATAAACATAAAGCACCCAGACTACAGCCAGGGTTGGTCTTAAGGATGCCCTCGCTGAAAAAACAGGCCCTTTAAAGCACGCTCTGGTCCTGGAGGTTTGGACCTGTAGGTCAGGGCTTGGCTCTCCTCTGCTCCGAGAGGTCAGAGGTCAGCGGAGAGACGCCAACAGCCGCTCTGTGTTTGGTAGCGCTGCATCCACAGCAGACGGACTGGTGGTGGTGGTGGAGGTGGTGGAGGAGGTGTGTCTGTAGTCAGGAGGGGTGCTGCTTTAAGCTGACAGGTTAAAGCAGGGTGTTCTCCCTGCAGCATCTGGCCCCTGTAGAAGCATTTCTTGTGTGTGTGTGTGTGTGTGTGTGTGTTGGGGGGATGAGGGGTGGCTAAGCTGCCATTACAATAGTCTCCCAGAGGAGACACTTAGCAAGCCATCTGAGCCTCGTCATTAAGACAAAGCCATGCTGCCCTCTGGGGGTGCTGAGTTCTCGGCATGGGGAGACAGCGCCATCTGGAGGCCATGAGGAACGTGGACGCCACTGTGTGGAGGGGAAGCTCCTCTCTGGGCCTGGGAAGGCTGGAGAGGCGGGGCTGAGCAGTGTGCTGGTTAAGGCTCTGTAGCCTCTGTGGGTTTAGGTATTAGATATGCTAATTAAGCAGAAATGTAGGAGATGGACGTAGCAGAATCAGGGCCAGAATAGTCCATACTGTGCTGTGTGATCATGTACACTATTTAACATGCGCAAACAAATGAATAAACAGGCAGCTAAACAAAAGCAACAAACAGTTACACCATATTGGGGCTCAAAACTCATGTGCACACACACATGCACACACACACACACACGCGCGCACACACACACACATACATACACACACACACACACACACACACACACACACACACACACACACACACACACACACACACACACACACACACACACACACACACACACACACACACACACACACACACACACTCTCACTCACACACACACACACACATACATACTCTCTCACACACACACACACACACATACATACTCTCACTCACACACACACACACACACACTCTCACACACACACACACACACATCTAAAGTAGTCCCAGTCTGCCAAGTGATCAGCTGTCCGCTGAGTGGCGGGGCCCCTGGAGAACGCATCACCCTCAGTACCCACACACTTCATGGGGCCCTGCTGTCGCAGGTCGCTGGGCTAACCTGAACCGGTGGGGTGCTCGTCAGCTGCTCACTGGCTCTGATCCGTGGCCCAATTTCATCATCTGAAAAACATCTTGGAAAGTTTCAGAGCTGTTTATAGTCTGTGGTTGGGGGGGTTCTTCAGGAAATTCCATGTTCTACAGGCAGTAAAAGGCTCTGTGCAAAGTCTGACTGATGAGACTAGACATTATTTCATCATTTTGTCATGTCTGCACACATACCAAACAACCACCCCACTGTCCTGACTTGTGTGGCATAAGAAGTGACCAAATGTGCTAAATGACAACTAATTTTATTATATTATACCAATTATACCAAGAAGGTAAAATAATGCAGAAATGTCTTAAAAATGAATTGCGATTGTAGTTCCCTACAGACTTTGACTAAAAGTTGGATGCAAGTTCAGTACAAAACTGTTACAATTCAGAAACAAGGACCAGAACTTCCTGCTCCAATTTGGCTGGAAGACAAAGAAAACATTAGTTCTTGAGAAAGGGTGGGGCAGTGGGCAGTGGGCAGGGCAGGGGCAGGGCAGTGGGCAGAACAAGGGCAGGGGGTGGGGCAGTGGCATCATCATCAGCTGGGATCAGGGCATTTAGTGACACACCCACTAATCAACAACTCACATCACCTCCACTCAGCTCCTCACCACTCAGATCGGCTCCAGCAGCATGGAGATCAGCTTCAGCCTGCAAGGGGGACATGTGGTGTACACACACACCACACACACGCACGCACGCACGCACGCGCACGCGCGTGCACACGCACACTCACACACCACCCATTCAGTGTCGAGCACCAGCACCATCTCTTGTCCCGTCAGATGGAAGTCAAATGCAGAGGGTTAATAAGCAGAAGCTCCTCCTGATCCTTTAACCCCTTAACCACAGCTTAATCAAATCAGGTTAAGGCGGTTAACCCTTCTGATTACTAATTAGTTGAGGACCAGCACCTGAACCATAGCAAACATCAAATATAATTATCTTATCTAGCCACAAACAATAGTTTTTTAGAAGGCTATCATAAAGGAAACAGATTCTTTGAAAGGTGTGATGAATTTAATTTAATTGAAAAGCAAATTCAAAACTATAGGCAAGGGAGACCTGTGTGTGTTTGAGGGAGGCAGGAAATTATGCAGTTCACTGAAGAGTCTCTGAAGGGTGTATATAATCAGACAGTTTATGTGCCTCCTTGGATATTAACACAAAATTATGGTGGGTGAAACCAGAGCCAGTTCAGAATTGGATTCTGTTCAACTTCACAATCAAACTGTGAGTTTCAGATGTGAAAGCAGGTGGTATTGAGACTTGTATCTAGCCTCACCGAGCAGACGAGGTAGTGGCACAGTGACATCAGTGTAGTGAGGTAGTGGCACAGTGACATCAGTGTACCAAATGTAGCATGAAGTTTTTGCCTTCATATAGAAGTGTAGAAACAGACATAGACAGGTAGAATGTGAGACAAGGGTGGAAATAGACAGGTAGCATTGGAGAGAGAGACAGCCAGGGAGGGAGGGAAAGAGAGAGACGAAGTGATGAGTGAGAGAGACAGAGAGAGAGACCGACCCACTTGCCAGGACAGAATAATCAGGTTCATTACTCATTATGTGAGACTGCCCTTTAAAGACTGGGCCTGTGTGTGTGTGTGTGTCCCATCGTCTTTTCTCAATTCATTTCTTTAGATAACAAGATTTGAATAAATGATAACTTCTAAAAGCTGTTAACATCAGGTCCTGATGGACACAAACAAGACAATACGAAGCAGAGAATACCAAAGAGGACAGAATAGGGGTGATGTGGGTCGGGCTGGGGTTGGAGGGTAGCCGTACCATTAGAGCTGGTCGGACTAGGCTCGGTTCTGGTCTTAGTCTGGCAGAGCAGCCCGATGCAATAAAAGGCGGTGAGCTCATCTGAGAAGCATCGGCCTTCTGCAGGCCGAGTGGTGAAAGCTACGTGTAGTACTCTGTCTCCCTCGTGTGACGGTGCGGGACGTGTGCGCCGAGGCCAGCGCTTCTCCTGCTCCAAGACCTTCATCAGCGGCATGTTCTCAAACGCCTCAGAGATACAGCATGTTCTCAAACCCCTGAGATACAGCGTGTACTGAAGCCCCTCAGAGATACAGCGTGTACTGAATCCCCTCAGTACTGTGTACTGCATGTACTGCGCTGTGATGTGGGGGATTTGGGTCAACAAAACTTCACTGCCCAACTCAGCTCCACCTGAAGGGCTGTAACACACATCAAGCCGATGAGGTGAACCGGACCTTGTAGAACCATGATTCTCGGCCCAGTCCTGAGGGATAACCTGGTGGGACAGAACATTCTGGAGTAGCCCAGTGCTAAAATGTTCACGGGTTTTCTCCAACACACTACGCATGAAACCTTTATGATTAGCAGCGGCTGAACCGAATCCACACCACGCACGGGAGAGACGGCCGAGGAGGTGCTGGTCCACCCCCGCAGTCCACCAACGCAGTCCATCCATACGCAGTTCGTCTGGAGCGTCGGGACACCGTAACGGATTCCTGCTCTGAGCACGCACGGACATGCCAGAAGGTCTCACACCTGCCGGTCAGAGCGCGAAGGTCCAACAGCTCCTGCATGTTTACACTCGTCCTGAGCGAATGTGTTGAAATGGTCTCAGTGCTTCAACTCGCAGGTCACAGTGGCTGTTTGTTTACATCTCTCTCTGTGAGATTTGAGAGAGAAATCACACTCCAGAGTGTGTACTCACCCCAGAGTGTGTACTCACCCCAGAGTGTGTACTCATTACTGCAGTAGTCCACGTAGCATCTGCCTGTGTCTGTGCATAGTAAGGTGTTAGACAGGGTTACAGAAACCGGAAAAATTACGAACACCAGCTTTTTCAAAGAACAGGCGCGCACACACACACACTGGACACACACACACACATTTTCTCAAGGACAGGACACAAGTCATAAAAATGCACAACAGCACAGCTTGGAGTCCAAACACATCATGCAGTTCCACTGAAATGACAGGAAACTGTGGCTCATAAACGTCATGAAGCTCAACCCAACAGCCCTCCGTCCCCTGCGGAGAGCGTCATTCAAAGAGGAGCCACAAGGGGGTGGTAGACATCAGCCTGCATCACACTTCTCCTGGATGTAAATCTGACACGTTCAATACTGACCAGAATTAATCTCACTCTCCACAAAACACCCAAGGGGTGGGAGGGATGGGGAAAGATAGTAAGAAAGAGAAAGGGAGAGAGAGAGAGAGAGATGGAAAGACCAAAAAGGGATAAAGAGTGTGACATGACTGACATCTCTGAAGGAGACACTTAAAAGCCTCTGACTCGATAACTCAGAAACACCCATGAAACAGGTCGATGTCGGGTCACTTTGTAATACATCCAGGTAATGAGATGTTTAAAGAATCTTTAATAAAATCTGGGGTATGGGTATTCATGGCAACGCCACCATCAGCTGCAAAAGGTGACCAAGCTACTCATGCAAAAACATGTTGTACAACTGATGGTGGTGGTGGATGAACACGGAAATGTCTCTTTTACTCGTCCAGTGACGTTATTAAACGTTTAAAAAAGGCAGTAAACAAGGCCAGTCTGAGTGTGTGTGTGGGAGAGGGGTCCTGAACACAGCACACCACACTGCGTCAACGTTGGTGCACCGCTGTGGACACGAGCAGGCGCACACACACACACACACACACACACACACGCGTGCACACACACACACATGCACACACACACACGCACACACACACACACACGCACACACACACACACACACATGCGCACACACACACACACACGCACACACACACACCTATTCCCTTTTTTATTGTGTATGAGGGGATATTACATGTTGGCTCATTTCAGCTGAGCTACAAAACGTTCAATGAGTTTCTCTTCATTACAAAGTGACAACAGATTCACAACATCATGTATCACAGAACTGTGGGGTGTAGGAAGGACAGTGTTCTACAACTAAATACTTATCCATGTTTCAGCTTCATACAGATAATGGAGGAGGCTAAAATGCACCAGAATATTTGGTTGACTTTAGGAAGTTTCCTTATTACATCACAAAATACATTTTTTTAATATCCCAAAGAAGCAAGACTGGCATTTAAACACAGCTAACCCTAGAGCTACAAACCTACATCAGGAGCCTCGGGTCTGTGTTCCCAGTCCGTGTTGGGTACAAGAACAGGGTAGAATCCGCAGGACATATACACACAAGTCCGTATTGTAAAGGTTATAAAGATTTGCTGCACGTTGTAAAGTTGCCTCTCCTGGCTCCAATCAGGCCTGCTGGAGACTGGGAGGGGCGTGGGAGCAGGGCGGGATCTCGGTGGGCGGAGTCTCGTGGGCGAGTGGATGGAGGGAGGGCGGGGCCTGTTAGCGTCTATGTGGCGTATCTCTTGGTCCACTGTCGAGCTATCCTGTCATGTTCTGCTCTGTTGGTCAAGTACTGAGTGGCTATGCTCCCCACCAGAGGATCCGCTGAAAGAGAGAGAGAGGGAGAGAGAAAGAGAGAGGAGAGAGAGAGAGAGAGAGAGAGAGAGAGAGAGAGAGAGAGAGGGAAGGGGAAAGAGAGGAGGAGAGAGGCAGTTTTGATGGCAGTTTTTATGTTTTTGTCCTTATTACTATAATCGTAATGACTATTAGACACTCAGAGCTGAGCAAACCTGAACAAACTCAGCAGCCTACATGGAGCAAAATAAAGAATAAACAAAAAATCTAAAAGATGTGGGGTCATTATCAGTGCACATAGATGAAACCTTCACAGATACAGCACGCAAAACACAGATACAGCACGCAGAAACACAGATACAGCACGCTGAAACACAGATACAGCACGCTGAAACACAGATACAGCACGCTGAAACACAGATACAGCACGCTGAAACACACAGCATACAGCACGCTGAAACACAGATACAGCACGCTGAAACACAGATACAGCACGCTGAAAACAGATACATACACGCTGAAACACAGATACAGCACGCTGAAACACAGATACAGCACGCTGAAACACAGATACAGCACGCTGAAACACAGATACAGCACGCTGAAACACACATACAGCACGCTGAAACACAGATACAGCACGCTGAAACACAGATACAGCACGCTGAAACACAGATGCACGCTGAAACACAGATACAGCACGCTGAAACACAGATACAGAAACACACATACAGCACGCTGAAACACACACACAGCATACAGCATGCTGAAACACAGATACAGCACGCTGAAACACATACAGCACGCTGAAACACAGATACAGCACGCTGAAACACACATACAGCACGCTGAAACACACATACAGCACGCTGAAACACACATACAGCACGCTGAAACACAGATACAGCACGCTGAAACACACATACAGCACGCTGAAACACACATACAGCACGCTGAAACACACATACAGCACGCTGAAACACACATACAGCACGCTGAAACACACATACAGCACGCTGAAACACAGATACAGCACGCTGAAACACAGATACAGCACGCTGAAACACAGATACAGCACGCTGAAACACAGATACAGCACGCTGAAACACAGATACAGCACGCTGAAACACACTGAAACACAGATACAGCACGCTGAAACCCAGATACAGCACGCTGAAAACAGATACAGCACGCTGAAACACAGATACAGCACGCTGAAACACAGATACAGCACGCTGAAACACACATACAGCACGCTGAAACACACATACAGCACGCTGAAACAGATACAGCACGCTGAAACACAGATACAGCACGCTGAAACACAGATACAGCACATACAGCACGCTGAAACACAGATACAGCACGCTGAAAACACATACAGCACGCTGAAACACACATACAGCACGCTGAAACACAGATACAGCACGCTGAAACACAGATACAGCACGCTGAAACACAGATACAGCACGCTGAAACACAGATACAGCACGCTGAAACACACATACAGCACGCTGAAACACAGATACAGCACGCTGAAACACAGATACAGCACGCTGAAACACAGATACAGCACGCTGAAACACAGATACAGCACGCTGAAAACACATACAGCACGAAACACTGAAACACAGATACAGCACGCTGAAACACAGATACAGCACGCTGAAACACACATACAGCACGCTGAAACACACATACAGCACGCTGAAACACACATACAGCACGCTGAAACACAGATACAGCACGCTGAAACACACATACAGCACGCTGAAACACACATACAGCACGCTGAAACACAGATACAGCACGCTGAAACACACATACAGCACGCTGAAACACACATACAGCACGCTGAAACACAGATATGCTAAAACACACACAGCCGGTTAAACTAAAGGTCTTCTGCCTATGCAGTACGGTCTGCTGCTAAAGGATCACTCAGGGACTGTTTCTGTACTCCGCTAATGCAGCACACAGATGAAATAGAATATTTGCTTTGAGGTTAATTATGCAGAAAGTTGGTGTTAATTTGAGGGTATTTACTGCCAAAAATATATAAAGCGTAAATACCAAGAATCCTAGCCATCTTTTCCCTCTACATATCCATCAACAAAGCACGAACACGATCTTCTCACTACCTCTGGCCTGATGTTCGGGGAGCCAGCTGGAAGCAGACGTACGGACTGCTTGCTCGCTTAACGTGCTGGGGTTGAACGTCTGGCTCAAGGACATTAGCACCACAGCTGGGACGGAAGCGCTGAGACGTTTTGTGTCACGACTAAGTACTGTGTATCCTGACCTAGCAGCAAGGCCACTACCATTACCCTCACTGTTACTAGTGCTATTACTGTTAGCATTACTGTTAGCATTATGGTCACTTTACCACTAATGTTACCATTAGCAGTACTGTTAGCATTACTGTTAGCATTATGGTCACTTTACTACTAATGTTACCATTAGCAGTACTGTTAGTTCATATATTACCGTTACTTTTAATAATAATAATACCACCAACAAGAGAAATGATGATGGTGGTGGTGATGACTAGGTTTATTTACAGAGCACCTTTATTAAGCAACATTCACGATACTGTTCGGTCAGTAGTACATGAGTGAACAAACCGATGAGGGTGGTGAGCATTACCATGGCAGCGGCACACACACACCAACAGAAATGCCTCTTTATTAGGTCCTCAGCAGCAGTGGAGGGGCAGACGTGCCGTGGGAGCCCAGAAACACAATGGGGCTCGCCGTCGACTCTGGAGCGATGAGGCACAGCTACACCTGCCCCAGCCAGGGCAGAAGCTACACCTGCTGTACCCCCAGCCAGGGCAGAAGCTACACCTGCTGTACCCCCAGCCAGGGCAGAAGCTACACCTGCTGTACCCCCAGCCAGGGCACACTTGCCCCAGACAGGGCAGAAGCTACACCTGCTGTACCCCCAGCCAGGGCAGAAGCTACACCTGCTGTACCCCCAGCCAGGGCAGGGCCCCAGACAGGGCAGAAGCTACACCTGCTGTATCCCCAGCCAGGGCAGAAGCTACACCTGCTGTACCCCCAGCCAGGGCAGAAGCTACACTTGCCCCAGACAGGGCAGAAGCTACACCTGCTGTACCCCCAGCCAGGGCAGAAGCTACACCTGCTGATCAGCAGACGGTGGAGCTCATAGTCACATACACAATGTGTAACAGAATGTGCTTTTATAGTGGTGGAAAGTGGAATGGTGACAGAGGACTTCAGACGCACACGCACACACGCACACGCACGCACACACACACACACACACACACACACACACACACACACTGACTGCAGTGACGAGCAGCTACAGGGGGTTCAACAGCCGGCTCCAATTCTAAGCACTCACAGCTGACTCAGCTACACACACACACACACACAGACACACACAAACAATGTGCGCACTCATACAGTGTATACACTCAAAATATACACTTAGCACGCATGCGCACACACATATGCGCAGACACACACTGTGCCCACACAGACTGCAGGCATAAATGCACCTTACACACATACAGACATGCATGCTCTCACACAAACACACACACACACACAGACTATGTACATACACCTCACCTGCATGCACGCACACACATATACACACACACACAGACATACTGAACACATACAACGTACACACATTTGCACACACACTGTGCAGACATACACTTTCACACACATGCATCCACACACACACACACCAACATAGGATCTGAAAGTGGGAAGTGAAGTGTATCCTTGCTGTTTTTAACGACTGAGCGCTCACCACCAAGATGAAGGTGAAGATGAGTGTAAAAGAGACGCTTCCTCCACCCTCCTCACCGCTGACCAATCACAGCTCGCCATCTTCACTCACCACACACAGACCAGCTTCCATACCTTAACGAGCACCCCTACGTGGTCCCGCTGAACTCCAACCGACAGTGCGTCATAATCTCCCAGCAAACACCACCCATCACACCCACCAGGCACCACCCTTCTGCAGAGCAGGTGGAGCACACCGCGCCTTGATGGGATTAAGGATGGCTCCTGCCAGATCGCAGACACTCTCGGTGTGACCTTCAGACAGGGAATTCTGGGAAAGACCTCGCCCTGCCCTGTACAGGCTCACGCTCCTGCAGCACCTCCCCCCAATACCAGGAGAACCTGCTCTACTGCCTGCGTGTGTGTGTGTGTGCGTGTGTGTGTGTGTGTGTGTGTGTGTGTGTGTGTGTGTGTGTGTGTGTGTGTGTGTGTGCGTGTGTGTGTGGGGAGAGAGGGGACTGCACAACTGCTGCTACCTTCAGATTCTGCTTGTGTGGTTTGATTGGCTGGCTGTAGTGAGCGTGTGCCTGTGGCCCCGCCCAGCAGACGCCTCATTTGAATGTGACTCTGTCAGTCAGCACTTGAGATTCTTTCTGCACTTCCAACAGCAAAGACTAGACCACACACCCCACACCCACCTACACACACCACACCCACCTACACACACCACACCCACCACACACACCACACCCACCTGCCACATCTGAAATGATTTCTGGCCCTTGAAGCCATTCGCCATTGGCGTAATCTACATACTTCAGAGAAGCACATGTTGCATTAGTGGTGTTGTCTTCAGATCAGACGCAGTATCAGACGCTGCGTTTGTGATGTGCTGGCTTAACCACGTTAACAGAGAGGCTGGTAGATGACACACAAACAGGTCATTTTCCAAGCAATACTACAAGCGTCTTACATAAAACTGCTTCCTCATACTCACTTATGCAGAACTATTACAAATATAAAAAGCATTTTAATCTGCATAAGGATCTTGACGCGGCGGGTAAAGATCTGTGCTACTGCAAGCAGAACCACGCACTGCTACTCACCAGGGTTACAGTCTGTGAGCAGGGAGCAGATGGACAGGAGGACCTTGGAGATGGTGAGGGCGGGACTCCAGTTGTCCTTCAGGATGTCCAGACAGATCACTCCCTGACTGTTGATGTTGCAGTGGTAGATCCGTGTACGGAACGTGACCTGCGTAAGGGGGGAGGACAACAACAGACCTTTATCAGAAATGTTCTTGTGCTACTCACCTTCTCCGACACACACACCAGCGTTCTCCGACACACACCAGCGTTCTCCGACACACACCCAGCGTTCTCCGACACACACCAGCGTTCTCCGACACACCAGCGTTCTCCGACACACACCAGCGTTCTCCGACACACACACCAGCGTTCTCCGACACACACACCAGCGTTCTCCGACACACACACCAGCGTTCTCCGACACACACACACCAGCGTTCTCCGACACACACACCAGCGTTCTCCGTCACACACACCAGCGTTCTCCGACACACACACCAGCGTTCTCCGACACACACCCAGCGTTCTCCGACACACACCAGCGTTCTCCGACACACCCAGCGTTCTCCGACACACACCAGCGTTCTCCGACACACACACCAGCGTTCTCCGACACACACCAGCGTTCTCCGACACACACACCAGCGTTCTCCGACACACACACCAGCGTTCTCCGACACACACACCAGCGTTCTCCGACACACACACCAGCGTTCTCCGACACACACACCAGCGTTCTCCGACACACACCAGCGTTCTCCGACACACACCCAGCGTTCTCCGACACACACCCAGCGTTCTCCGACACACACCAGCGTTCTCCGACACACACCAGCGTTCTCCGTCACACACCAGCGTTCTCCGTCACACACCAGCGTTCTCCGACACACACCAGCTTTCTCCGACACACACCAGCGTTCTCCGTCACACACCAGCGTTCTCCGTCACACACCAGCGTTCTCCGACACACACCAGCGTTCTCCGACACACACCAGCTTTCTCCGTCACACAACAGCTTTCTCCGACACACACCAGCGTTCTCCGACACACACCAGCGTTCTCCGTCACACACCAGCGTTCTCCGTCACACACCAGTTCTCCAACAGTGGCATTTGGAATAGCTGTTAGCCGCAAACCAGGAGAAGATAAGAGATGTTTTTCTAGTTTGATTTAGGAACTGTCAGTCGAGATGAACCAGGATGAACACTCTAGAGTCTAGAACATTGCAGCTACTTCACACATAGGTTTGATGAGGTCACCCAGTGTACGGTGCTATTGATGTTCAGTTTAGGTTTCGGGTTACTATAACTCAGCCGGTAGACATAACACAGGGGTGATGTGGTGGACTGAAATGATCTAGAAAATAAGGCATTACAACGAAAGTTTCCATCAACACATCATTTAACATCAGAAACTCTAAATATGGTTAGTGGCTTTAACAGAGTCTCAGCAACAGGTGATGTCAGTAATTTTCTTCCAGCCAATCAAATGCTCAAAGAGGTGTGGCTAGGGGCGTGGCTAGGGGAATCTAACTCCTGTCTTCCTTCCAGCTTGGCAGGTATCAGATTTGCACTATCGTGGATTTTTATTGAAATCTGACCTAAATGCAGAATTCAAGAGGTTTGCGACCAGTGTCTTTATAATTCAGTCCATACGTTTTATTTGAACTGCTTTATACATCAGTGACAGTCACAAAGCAGCTTAACAGAAATCCGTCTCGAACTATCGATCTGGTGGAACAGAAGCCGGCGGCCTGCACTACGGAATCTCCTGATCTCCGTGGCCAAGGGGCAGCCATGATCTAAACCAGTGGAGGACACAAGACCCTCAACGCTGTCCACTGATCTGGGGTCAGGACAAGCCCACTAACCTGGGGTAATATAAAGCTGGCTGAGGTGGGGTTGGGCCAAGTCCACTGATCTGGGATCAGGGACAAACAGGGAAGGGTCAGGGACTCGTGAGCCCCTACACCTGATAAAGATGCTGGTTTGTGTTTTATTTATGCACACACACACACATAGATAATGGCACACTGACACAGATACACACACAGATAATGGCACACTGACACAGACACAGACACACACACACACATAGATAATGGCACACTGACACAGATACACACACACACACACACACACACACACACAGATAATGGCACACTGACACAGACACACACACACACACACAGATAATGGCACACTGACACAGATACACACACACACACACACACACACAGATAATGGCACACTGACACAGACACAGACACACACACACACACACACACACAGATAATGGCACACTGACACAGACACACACACACACACACACACACACACAGATAATGGCACACTGACACACACACACACACACACACACACAGATAATGGCACACTGACACAGAGACACACAGAGATGTGTGCAGTGTCACATGGACACCCACATCTTCCCCAGTGGTGACTGAGGAAGTGGTCAGTGGAGACCACAGTGGCAGAGTGTGGATGTACAGCCCCCACCGCTCTGGTCACGCCCACACCGCTCAGGTCACGCCCCCACCGCTCTGAGCACGCCCCCATCGCACTGATCACGCCCCCCACAGAAAGACTCACAAGAACACCGGGAGAATAACAGAGAGTGGGAGAGAAAGAGGGGGGACAGAAAGAGAGAGAGGGAAAGAGGGAGGGAGAGAGAGAGAGGGAGAGAGAGAGGGGCTGGAGGGAAAGAGCAAAGGAAGAGATTAGGCAGAAGAAACAGAATAAGAAAAACAAAGGACGAGACAGATGAGGCAGTCTGAGATGACAGAGAACCACATACAGAATGAAAATGCAGACACAGATGGTTTCAGAGGCAGGTCTGCAGCGTGGGAGAGTTGGGGCTTTCTCCATGACAAAGTGAACCAGCTCGTTTCTGTCTCCCCTCGTCTCCCCCTCCCTCCTCCCAGTCTCCATCCGGCTCCCCTGCAGCTCAGCAGTCCACTCAGAACCCGCCGACCGGAGCAGAAAACGCAGGACCTGGCAGACGCGGGTCCAAACTCTCCCCACTACCCAGGGGCTCGGACAGAGCCGCAATCACGCTTAGTGTTACAGTATTAACACACTGTAGTGGGTCTGCAGCTACAAGGAGCTGCTCATCCTACACACAAACACACCACCGACACGAGAGGGAGGGAGGAAAGGAGAGGGAGAGAGAGGGAGGGAGAGAGGGGGAGGGAGAGAGGAGGAGGGAGGGAGGGAGAGAGAGGGAGGGAGGAAAGGAGAGGGAGAGAGAGAGAAGAGGAGAGAGGGAGGGAGAGAGAGGGAGGGGGAGGGGGAGGGAGAGAGGGGGAGGGAGAGAGAGGGAGGCAGGAAAGAGAGAGAGAGAGGGAGCAGAGTTCTCCACTGCATTTGGACAGTGACTGAGATGCTGATGACACAAAGACAGTGGAACATCTCTCACGTCAAAGCCCTGACTCCTCCCCTTTTCACGTCTTCATCGTACCGGGATCGTACAGAAGTCCAGAAGTTCACATCTGAAGCACTTAAGGATCCTGTGATCCTCACATGTGTGCCTTCTAAACCTCCACCCATACACCACGCACACGTCACATGTGTGCCTTCTAAATCTCCACCCATACACCACGCACACATCACACGTGTGCCTTCTAAACCTCCACCCATACACCACGCACACATCACACGTGTGCCTTCTAAACCTCCACCCATACACCACGCACACGTCACACGTGTGCCTTCTAAATCTCCACCCATACACCACGCACACGTCACACGTGTGCCTTCTAAACCTCCACCCATACACCACGCACACGTGTGCCTTCTAAACCTCCACCCATACACCACGCACACGTCACATGTGTGCCTTCTAAACCTCCACCCATACACCACGCACACGTCACACGTGTGCCTTCTAAACCTCCACCCATACACCACGCACACGTCACACGTGTGCCTTCTAAATCTCCACCCATACACCACGCACACATCACACGTGTGCCTTCTAAACCTCCACCCATACACCACGCACACGTCACACGTGTGCCTTCTAAACCTCCACCCATACACCATGCACACATGTGCCTTCAGAAGAGCTGAAGTCTATGGATGTATGGACAGACATACAAACAGGCAAGCAGGCAGACACAGACATACAGACAGGTATACAGACAGACAGCTATACAGACAGACAGGCAGAGTGAGGGCCCCACCCCCTACTTAAACCACCCCACCCACCTTTGGCGGTTTGAAGGGGTAGTCGGAGGAGAATGTGATGTCCAGGAAGAAGACTCCTCCCTCATAGACAGAGCCAGGAGGACCCAGGATGGTGGATCTCCACTCGTAGATGTTGTCTCCTTTGGGTCCCGCACTGTAACACACACACACACACACACACACGAGTCAGGGGATCAGTGTCATTAGAAGCGCAACTGCCCAAACAATGGCCATGACCCTGAGAGGTCATGACAGAGGGGCCATGACCCTGAGGGATGCTGTGTGGCCTTTTGTGTACTGTTCATACCTCATCTATGTTTTGGAAAAACAAACAAACAAACAAGTCTCTTTTTTAAAAATGTGTTGTTTGGGCTTCTGCTGACCAGTCTGGCCAGTGAATCTGTTTATCTCAGCTGAGTCTGAACCTGGTAGACACAGGAGGAGGAGGAGGAGCAGGAGGAGGAGAGAGGAACAGCCTTTGTCTCCATTACACTGTAGTGTAGTCCAGTGGTCGCATGCACGCAGACACACAAACGTGCAGTCTCACACACACACACACACACACACACACACGCTTTGGCTCCTCTTCACTGTAGCCTGGTCTAATAGTTGCACACGGCACCTCCTTAAACGATTTATGTAGGTGACTGCTGAACACATACACACACACAGACTCACATGCAGATAGACACACACACTTGCGCAGACACACCTAGAGAGGAAGTGAAAAGGCAAACAGTGTCATGGTAAGTGAGCAGCAGAACAACCAGCACACCAGCTCACTCCTCTACACCCCAACCTGCTCACTCCTCTACACCCCAACCAGCTCACTCCACCACACCCCAACCAGCTCACTCCTCTACACCCCAACCAGCTCTCTCCTCTACACCCCAACCAGCTCTCTCCTCTAAACCCCAACCAGCTCACTCCTCTACACCCCAACCAGCTCACTCCTCTACACCCCAACCAGCTCTCTCCTCTACACCCCAACCAGCTCTCTCCTCTAAACCCCAACCAGCTCACTCCTCTACACCCCAACCAGCTCACTCCTCTACACCCCAACCAGCTCTCTCCTCTACACCCCAACCAGCTCACTCCTCTACACCCCAACCAGCTCTCTCCTCTACACCCCAACCAGCTCACTCCTCCACACCCCAACCAGCTCACTCCTCCACACCCCAACCAGCTCACAGCCAGAGAGAAGGTTCTGGAGGTGACCCAGCCAGAGAGAAGGTTCTGGAGGTGACCCAGCCAGAGAGAAGGTTCTGGAGGTGACCCAGCCAGAGAGAAGGTTCTGGAGGTGACCCAGCCAGAGAGAAGGTTCTGGTATCCCATGGCCAGTGAGTGGAGAAGGAGGAGCTGTTGCTCCCCCCCAGCATGCTGATGAAACCTCACCGATCTTCCTGTTTCCCACGTGGGACTCTGCTTTGTTATTAGGGATCTGACCATGTCGGCACCCTAGACCGTGTTACCTGCTCAACATGTGCAGGCTGAATATTTCCCTCCATACTGCACCACACTATCCAAACCACCACTTCCCAACCTTCATTTCTACATGGGCGGCGAGCGAGGGGAGGTTGTTTAATGACATTTCTTGGCCAGGCAATCACAGTCTTACAGAGAAAATGAATCTTTAGAATTCAAGAGTTCCCTCTTAACACAGTTGAAAAAGCGGTTTGTAGTTGGGTAAATCAGAGACGCCATGATCATGAGCACACGAGCTCTTTACACAGCTACAGTATTATAAGAGCTACGTCTAGTGTTAAGCACGTTTAAAAGCAGGACACTTCAGCACTTGTGTGGTCTGGCCGACAGACTCATCCTCCAGTATGATATGATAGTTCTTAAATCATTGTCAGTACCCAAAAGTATTAAACAAGCAGGAACTGAATGCAGACATGCATACGCACACACACACACGCACACACTTACACACACACACATACATACACACGCACACACATATGCACACACATACGCACACACACACACATACGCACACGGTCAATCCAATAACTTCACTGACCTTCACTGACCAACAATGCAATTACAATTAAAACTACATTAAAGTGAGGAAAACAGAGGGAGTGCAGACAAGTGAGAGAGAGAGAGAGAGAGAGAGGGAGGGGAGAGAGAGAGGGAGAGGAGAGAGAGAGGGAGGGATATTGTGGAGCCCACACGTGGCCCCAGGACTCCCCTCAGCCATTAGTGTCATTGCTTTAAACAAGGCAGCATGAACAAACCAACATGACACTAGCAATCACATACAATATTCACTCTCACGAGCAGAGAGAGGGAGTGGGGGAGGGAGGGAGAGAGGGAAGATACAGACGGCATGAACGTCAGGCAGAAGAACACAGTGGAACAGACAGCACTCAAGACTGTGTTTAGGCTGCCAGAGAATTTCAATTTGTTCCAGTTATAAATCATATTTCACTAAACATCTAAACAGTAAAGAAAAAAGGAACATTTCAAATCTACCTAACACACCCCACATCACACCTCACACACCACCCCTCACCCCCAAACTCACCCCACATTACACCTCACACCCCACATCACCCCTCACACCCACATTACACCAAACACACCACCCACCCACACAGACAGGGCAGTCTGGATTGGCTCTACGCTCCTCCAGCATTTGAAATAAACCAACTTTGAGCCAGAAAATCCACTTTTACATGATCCATTTTTACCAGAACAGGCTGAACCACAGTGAAATCACAGCCTCCTCACCAGTACATAGCCACGCCTCCTCACTAGTACATAGCCACGCCTCCTCACTAGTACATAGCCACGCCTCCTCACTAGTACATAGCCATGCCTCCTCACTAGTACATAGCCACGCCCTCCTCACCAGTACATAGCCACGCCTCCTCACTAGTACATAGCCACGCCTCCTCACCAGTACATAGCCACGCCTCCTCACTAGTACATAGCCACGCCTCCTCACCAGTACATAGCCACGCCTCCTCACTAGTACATAGCCACGCCTCCTCACCAGTACATAGCCACGCCTCCTCACTAGTACATAGCCACGCCTCCTCACTAGTACATAGCCACGCCTCCTCACCAGTACATAGCCACGCCTCCTCACTAGTACATAGCCACGCCTCCTCACCAGTACATAGCCACGCCTCCTCACTAGTACATAGCCACGCCTCCTCACCAGTACATAGCCACGCCTCCTCACCAGTACATAGCCACGCCTCCTCACTAGTACATAGCCACGCCTCCTCACCAGTACATAGCCACGCCTCCTCACCAGTACATAGCCACGCCTCCTCACCAGTACATAACATGCGGCCTGCCGAGCTGACAGGGTTCAGATGGAGTGCCTAGTACAGCTCCATGCTGCACACTACGACTGAACAGCCAAAGCAGGTTTCCGTGGTGACCCTCCACCAGTGGGAAGGCACCCTGTGGCAGGGTACTGAGGCAGTAATTAACCACACCATCCCATGAGTTCTGCCCCATCTCACCCTCCTGCAGACGCCCCTCATACAGACGTCCAGGAGTGCTGGACACAAACGCAGTGCCACGTTCTCCTGATACAGCAGAAATGACACTGAACTCCTTCACACGTGGACCAACCAAGCAGAAAAGTGGTGCTTATGAAACCATGGTGACCCTGGATGTTGCCGTAGAGACAGTACAGGGAGGGACTGTGCAGCTGAGATGCTGTCCACGTCCCCTACGCGTCCCCCATGTCCTCGCGTGAGACAGCAGGAGGGGAGTGGCAGCGTGTGGAAGGACGTGTGGGGACGAGTGGGTCGCTATGGTGATGTAGGACACCTGTTACTCACTCTGCCAGCTGTTGTACTCACACCGTCTCCTCCGCACCTTCCAGTGTAGCCATGACGACGATTTCACAGCCTGGTCTAAAAATAAATAAATAAATAACCGGTCCAGCAGCACAAGTGGAACGAATATTCCAATCGTACGGTGCCAACGTCTGACTCCGCCCACATCCTTCCCCTGTGCTGCTCTAAGAGAGAAGCTCCACCCACATCTGTCACCACACCAACAGCTCCGCCCCCTCTGCCGAGATCAGAGTCGTGAGTGGACGGTTTCTAAGGCGCCATACACCAAACACGCGGTGAGCCTGGTGAGCCTGGTGATCCGTCTCACTGCAGATGCACAGCGGCTGAGCTCCACGTGTAGGGAGACGGGTGGGTGGGTGGTTACGTGTGCTTACGTGCAGGAGGCGTGTGGGGGGCGTGGTGGGTAATTCACTGTCTGACTCCGCCAGCCCAAATGACCAGAGTCCCTTCAGCCGTGGAGCTCCTGGCTCGGCCAGCCGGCTCCTGGGGAGGAGAGGTTCAGCCGTGGAGCTCCTGGGGAGGAGAGGTTCAGCCGTGGAATGAGCTCCCAGCCGTGGAGTCCTGGCTCAGCCGTGGAGCTCCTGGGGAGGAGAGGTTCAGCCGTGGAGCTCCTGGCTCAGCCGTGGAGCTCCTGGGGAGGAGAGGTTCAGCCGTGGAGCTCCTGGTTCAGCCGTGGAGCTCCTGGGGAGGAGAGGTTCAGCCGTGGAGCTCCTGGGGAGGAGAGGAGAGGAACTGGACGGCGTCCAGAAGCACATCTGCATTTCAGCAAACGCAAAGCCCAATTAGGGCCCTCCCCTGTGGGTAAGCAAGGCCCCGCCGCCCAACGCCCTCCTGGGGCAAAACCAGAGGCCCCGTGGCAGGAGGGAGGAGCACAGCGTGTGGAGACGAGAGAGGCTCCTCCCCTCAGCTCACCTTGTTGAACACACAATGGGCGTCACGGTAACCAAAGCCAAAACAGAGCAGACTCAGGAAGAAGCCTCAGAAGGGATACTCGATACCACTCTCTCTCTCTCTCTCTCTCTCCCCCTCTCTCTCTCTCCTTTTCTGCAGCTTATCATTCTCTTTTTCTGACTGTCTCTCCATCTCTTCCTCTGTTCCTCTCCACCCCGTCAGACTGCCTTCTGACATCATGCTCTGCTAGTCGTTCATTCAACAGATGCACTGTGGCTGCAGATAAATCCTGCCGACATTCGATCGGCCACAGAAACAGAGACAGCGTGACACTGCGCTACACACACTTTACATCACACACACACGCGTCTCACTCCACAGCACTGGCGGGTCACTTACACAGTCCCGGCTCATCCGGGAGAACAGCGACCTGCTACGCATTTCAGTACTGGCCACAATCAAAGTGCTAAGCCAGTGTGTGTGGCTGAGTGTGGGGAAGCCTTCGCCCCTGGCATGTCCGCTCGGTGAGGCCACACAGCTATAATCAGCCTCTGAACCACAGCGCTGTTTATCTGACCATCAGAATAAAGTCCCGGTCAGCTCTGTAATTACAAGGATGTTATATGAATGACTATAATCTCTGCTCATAAAATGTCAAATTCAGATCAGTGTGATTAGGAACGTATAGAGTGGAGATAGTGGTGAGGAGGATGAGAGAGACACTTCCACACTGGGAGGAGATGGTGTCTCAAACACTTTAATGAAGCAGACCCTGCAATCATTAGCAGTCTGGGGGTGTAGTTCTCACATTAAAACCAAGAGAACTCCACTTACATATCTAAAAGCAACAGAACCTGTCTGCACAAACCGCGGCTGGGAAACGTAACCACGGCCGGAGGGGCTAGACGGGCCCCCCTGGTAGAACTTCTGAACTTCTGGCCTCTGTTAGACAGACAGAACACAGCACACGGTGGGGCATTACAGCCAGGCCAGTGGGGCTGACTATACAATCACAAATACTGCAGTATCCCTTAGACACAACACACACACACACACACATGCTCACACAACACACACACACACATACTCACACACACACACACACACAGACAGTCTAACCTAGAATACTTTCAGGTCAACTATACAATCACAATTACAGCAACATCCATTAGATAGACACACACACACACACACAGCCTCTGTCTTGACCCACAATCTCCTCAGCAACAGGCCTCCCAGACGCTACTGTATGACGTGGTTTGTCTCTGTTGCTGAGAGCAATTAGAACAGGAAGTGGCTTGATGGTGAGAGAGAAGCAGCACAGTGTTGGTGGAGAAGCAGGTCTGTGTGGGAGAAGCAGGTCTGTGTGTGAGAAGCATGTCTGTGTGGGAGAAGCATGTCTGTGTGGGAGAAGCATGTCTGTGTGTGAGAAGCATGTCTGTGTGTGAGAAGAAGCTTGTCTGTGTGTGAGAAGCAGGTCTGTGTGTGAGAAGTCTGTGTGGTAGAAGGTCTGTGTGTGAGATGTCTTGTCTGTGTGGGAGAAGCATGTCTGTGTGTGAGAAGCATGTCTGTGTGTGAGAAGCATGTCTGTGTGTGAGAAGCAGGTCTGTGTGGGAGAAGCAGGTCTGTGTGTGAGAAGCATGTCTGTGTGTGAGAAGCATGTCTGTGTGTGAGAAGCATGTCTGTGTGGGAGAAGCATGTCTGTGTGTGAGAAGCATGTCTGTGTGTGAGAAGCAGGTCTGTGTGTGAGAAGCAGGTCTGTGTGGGAGAAGCAGGTCTGTGTGGGAGAAGCTCGCACTGCCTGTCAGACTAATAAACAGCCTGAATAAAACAAAATAAAAGCCTTCAGTTCGCTGGCCACCATACGGCCTCCCAAACCCAGCGACACCGGATGACTGATGACTTCACATCTCACATTACATCAAAGCTGCAGGTACATTTAACGGCACAAAGAGAGTTTACAAAAACAAACATGGTGCCACATCAAGGTGTGTGTGTGAGCACACACGGCAGAGCGGCTGAGCCAATGAGACGGCAGCGAGGGGTGTGAGGGACGGGTGCTGCAGCAAGGGGGCGGGCTGAGGAGACGGGGGCGGGTCGACCCCAGACAAACAAAAATACCACCAACACCCCTAAAGAAAGAAGCCTGTCTGTCCTGGACTTGGGAGAACATCAACACCACCATGTACCTCTCACACACACATGGACACACACACACACACACACACCTGCACTCTATGTAGATGCAATGTAGAAGAAATGAGAAAATATTTACCTGGACAGTTCTTCATTTGAATGTAAAATAGTATACAACACATAAATAAACAACACCCTAATAAAACATTCATGTAGGTCTATACCATAAAAATGTATCAAGATCTGTGTATGTTTTGCAATGGAAACACACACACACACACACACGTCTATGCCACTCTTATGTGGCTCAGGGCAGACGCCTGCAGCTAGGGTGAAGATGATGATGGAAAGCAGGCTGATGAAGAGTGACAGCTCTGCCACGCCAGGCCCAGCATGCCGCGCTGCAGGGACGTGACCCGTCGCTCCATCAGAGCGTCTCTGTGGGACGGAGACCTCGCCACACTAACACACCGTCCACAGAAGTGTGTGACGGGCTCTGGACGTGGAGGGCAGCGCTGCAGAAGCTCTGAGGCCTCCGTCGCCCTCGTTAGACACGTGTGTGTGATGAGGCAGACGCAGACGCAGACGCAGACGCAAACCTCCACTCATAAATGACACAAAACATCTCAAACCTCGACTGAATTTGATAATGACTTTGGAAGTGAATTTTAAAGAGATTAGTTTAAAAAATGTCAGAACAAGCATGTGAGAGGCACTCGCTGAAACGTCAACATGACGCTGTGAGGTTGAACAGATTCACTTAAGAGATTCATTCTGCTTAGTTTGATTTAGCTGGGCAAGAAGGAAATTCTATCCTCATATCAGCTAGTGTGTGTGTGTGTGTGTGTGTTCTTTGCAGGGCTGATTGTTACAGAGATTTGAAGTGTTCAGGAGAGGAGAACACTGTTGTCACAGGGCAGGAAGCGTGACAGGTGTGTGTGCATGTGTGTGTGCATGTGCATGCGTGTGTGTGTGTGTGTGTGTGTGTGTGTGTGTGTGTGGGCACATATTTGCATGCTTCTCTAGCACCTGCATTATTTACAATGTGAATAATACCAAACAATATAATAATCCAATTTACAACGCAATTTTCTCAACAACCTGCCAGTGGTATCGGGAACTGCAGGAACGCTGGTTCTACTGGTGTACGCTCTACTGGTGCACGCTCTACTGGTGTACGCTCTACTGGTGCACGCTCTACTGGTGCACGCTCTACAGTGCACGCTCTACTGGTGCGCTCTACTGGTGCACGCTCTACTGGTGCACGCTCTACTGGTGCACGCTCTACTGGTGTACGCTCTACTGGTGCACGCTCTACTGGTGCACGCTCTACTGGTGCACGCTCTACTGGTGCACGCTCTACTGGTGCACGCTCTACTGGTGCACGCTACTGGTGCGCTCTACTGGTGCACGCTCTACTGGTGTACGCTCTACTGGTGCACGCTCTACTGGTGCACGCTCTACTGGTGCACGCTCTACTGGTGCACGCTCTACTGGTGCACGCTCTACTGGTGCACGCTCTACTGGTGCACGCTCTACTGGTGCACGCTCTACTGGTGTACGCTCTACTGGTGTACGCTCTACTGGTGCACGCTCTACTGGTGTACGCTCTACTGGTGTACGCTCTACTGGTGCTGGTGTAGGCTCTACTGGTGTACGCTCTAATGGTGTACGCTCTACTGGTGCACGCTCTACGTACGCTACTGGTGTACGCTCTACTGGTGCACGCTCTACTGGTGCACGCTCTACTGGTGTACGCTCTACTGGTGCTCTACTGGTATGCGCTCTACTGGTGCACGCTCTACTGGTGTGCTCTACTGGTGCACGCTACTGGTGTACGCTCTACTGGTGTACGCTCTACTGGTGCTCTACTGGTGTACGCTCTACTGGTGCACGCTCTACTGGTGTACGCTCTACTGGTGTACGCTCTACTGGTGTACGCTCTACTGGTGCACGCTCTACTGGTGCACGCTCTACTGGTGTACGCTCTACTGGTGCACGCTCTACTGGTGTACGCTCTACTGGTGCACGCTCTACTGGTGTACGCTCTACTGGTGTACGCTCTACTGGTGCACACTCTACTGGTGCACACCGGCTACAGCTCTCAAGGGTCCAGCAGAACCGGGTCCGACACAGCCGGTACCAATACAGCCAATACAGCCAGAACAGCCGAAGCCGGGTCCAACACAGCCATGAGTGAGAGAGTCAGAGAAAATGGCCCAAGCCAATGGGCAGCCCTACAGCTCACAAATCAACTTTAACAAGGAAAAAAATCACCACAGCATGAAAACTCCAGATGTCAAGCGACATCCTGGAGGACCAGGGCTCCGGTCTCCATGGGTACGGCCTCCGGGAGTCACAGGCTCTTGGTGGGAGGAGAAATTGTAGTGAGTGACGGCACGTCCGAGCAACGCTCCGTCTCCACGCGCTCACGCTGATGAGTCCCACTGTCCCCAGGTTGCGGGACCTGTCAGGACCTCTAAAGCTGCATGATTCTGCCCAGTGCAGAAAGACCTTTAATCCAGTCTGATGTCAAAAGCAGACGGCTTGTGGTTTGGACAGTGCCGGCAAACAAAACCAAAATCATAATTCAGGTCTCCATTCAATGATGCATTCAAAGACTTTAAGAAGCATCCATGCAGATTGGTAGGTCACAGACTTACAGTTTGTATGTATGTGTGTGTGTGTGTGTGTGTGTGTAGGGCATGGAGGTTGATTGTGGGGGGTTATACTGAGTGTGGACATGACACAGGGGATAAATGGCTGATGTGAAATCAGCAGGCATGAGATCCAGACAAAAGCTCCATACAATCCTACAGGGAATGTATGTCAACCAGTCGCAGTGTCGGCATGTCGCAGTGACGCTGACAGCCAGACTGATCAAAACGGCGGGTATCAGAGCTGGGAGAAGCGAGATGGAAGTGGAGGTTACAGAAGCAGAGGGCTGGCAGCTAGCGCGAGGTGGATCAGAGGACAAGCCCTCCGCACTGAGCTGGCACTCAGCAAGCACTGCTTCAGGGATCCACAGAGGTCAGCACTTACACACCAGCTCAGAATCAAGGAGATGTGATTTGGAGCAGTGGCCTTTTTGGTTGGATGAGTGTGTGTGTGTGTGTGTGTGTGTGGGTGCGTGCATGCGTGCATGTAAGCACACGCATACGTAATTGTGTGTGTGCATGTATAGAAGTGCAAGTCCACATGACCGCATATGTGTGTGTACGTGTATGGGAGTGTGTGTGTGTGTGTGTGTGTGTGTGTGTGTGTATGCGCATGCACTCAATCTCACAGTAGCCCTCAGTAGCTCCTTGACAGCATCCAAGCCCTGACAATTGTTTCGCACAAACACACCAAAAAATCCTTAACCACTTATCTGTCCACAAAACGCTTATTTATCTTTGGGCCGATCATGAAATAACGCTTTTGACAGACAGAGGGAGATAAACTACATCTGTACATTTATGTAGTGTCATAGCCAAGGTCACCTGACAAAGAATTTGTTTGAGAGGGGGAAAAGTAAAAAGAGAAAATGTAGAGTGAAAGGGTGAGTCTATAAGTGAGATGTGAGTAGTGTCGAGTTAAGATGAGTCTATAAGTGAGATGTGAGTAGTGTTGAATGAAAAGGTGAGTCTCCTGAGATGTGAGAGCAGTAGGAGAAGCTGGAGAGACCGGGGGAGTACCACACCACTAAATGCCGTGTCACCCTGTCGCCCATGAAGAATAGTCTTAACAAATTACTGCCAGAAACCCTGAGAAGGGATTTGGAAATGAAGGAGTAGAAAGATATTCCTCAGGAAGCCCTTGTGAGGAAGAGGATGGTATATTTTGTACGGGAAGAGAGAGGTAACTAGTGGCTGATGAAGATCAGGAGATACCAGCAGATCTTAGCGTGTGTCAGTACTCTAGCAGCAGAGTTCTGAATGTGTGTCAGTACAACAGTCAATACAGGAAGCGCTGAAAGGCGGGGTTAGAGTTTTAGCATCATTAATATTCAGACGGGGGAGGGAGGGCTGAATTGTGGAGATTTAGGAAGGGATGAAATATGGTAATCAGGAGATTCCAATCGAGAAGGTCGCCACGGTGTCTAACAACCTGGTGACTGAGACAAAGATACATTGCCAATAGCAACACTGGACAATTTGGAGATGTCGGACTTGGGGGTGACTAATATAATTTCAGTTCAATCTGTTTAATTTAAGAAAGTTGTAATTCACCTAGAGCTTGAGATGAGAGGAGCGTGTAATGGGGGTGGTAGCAGACACAGAACTGAGAATGACAGAAGACGTGGCACTTAGATAACCTGAATGTCATCTACATAATGAAAGCTAAGACCATGGTTACAGATCATTTGTACAATGGGCAAAATGTAATAAAAGCAATTAATTAATTAATCAATCAATCAAATAGAAGTACTGAGTAATAAAACAAAGGGGCGGCAAGAATGGTTCCCATGGCAACCCTTGGGTGACAGGGTCAATGAATGATCTCCTTATGGAGACAAACCGCTTCTTGTCTGATAGGTATGACCCAAGGGTTCTAACGTCGCCCGTGACTAATGGAAGATGAGCCATATTTGACATCATGCTGGAGCAGAATATTTAGGGATCCAGCATCAGTGAACAACAAGAGGCTATTTACAGCTCTCACGAGGACAATCCAGCAATCCAGTGACGTGTGTGGAATCCCGGCTGGAAACGCTAATAGAGACTCTTTTGAGGTTGGAAATATCTGTCGCATGGCTACCACCATAACCTTCCCTTTGAAATGGAGGTTGGATATAGGTCTATAGCTACTAAAACAGGTGTCATCATGAAAGCAGAAGAAAGACTTGCGTTTATCTTGTGAGCCACTACGGGAGTGAGAGTGCATGTCCAGGCCTTGAGGAGACAAACAGGAACGCATGAGGAGAAAGGCTTGGTAAGAAGTTCAGACAAGCAGAACCTGTTACAGAAAGAATTCCAAAGAGAAGAGCGTCTGAGGAGCAGAGAGCGATCGACAGTGCTCAGCAGGACGAGGGTGTTTGAGGAGATGGTCTGTGGGTCTAGAGCAGAGGATCTGTAGGTAGCACCAGAAGCATTAATCCCTGTACACCACCACGTGATGGCTGTGTGCCGGGAGGTACAGACAGGGAGGGCAGCTGTGCTGGAACTGAGACTAGAACAAAATATCAAACAGGGAATGTGAAGGTGGGGCTTTGAAGATGAAGATGAGGAGGAGGAGGAGGAGGAGGAGGAGGAGGAAGAGGAAGAAGAGGAGGAGGAGGAGGAGGAGGAGCCTGTGTGTTGACAGCTCATGGCAGGAGATGGTGGTCAACAGAGCCACTACACCATCCAGCATGTGTGCGCTAAACTCGACCACACACTAAACACTTCAGCCAGCACTGGGTTTGTCTCCTCAGAGTTAAAATCCAGACTCCACAGAAGCCAGGAGAGTTCAGCAGCGTCGTTCCGATTTGAGAAACTGTTGACATTTGTTTAATTGCGCAGACAGCAGCGGTCATTTTCTCTTTGTTTAACTGTTCTCAAAGGGATCATTTGCATTCTGAAATAGAAACACTGCACTAAACGTATTCCAACCATTTTACAGGTGTTTAAAGTCTCAACAGGGAAACGAATGGAACCAAATATGTGATAATAGCCTTGTACAACAGGCAAACTAAAACAGAGAGAGAGAAGGAAAAAGAGGAAGAGAGAAAGAAGAAAGAGAGAAAGAGAAAGTAAGAGCATGAGACGGAAGGAGAGAGAGGGGGAAAACATGCTTTAGAGCAAACAGAGAAAGAGGGAAGGCAGACAGAGAGAAAGTGAAAGGAGATTCTGAGGCATGACAGGGTGTGGGTGAGGTGTGGAAGTGGATGGGGGCGTGACACGTGGATGGGGGCGTGGCATGGAAATGGGGGCGGGGTATGGGGGCCATGGGCATTGATGTTTTGAACAGATGTGCTATCAAAAGGTGTTCAACCTAAATGACTAATAAAAGAGTTTAACTAGCGTGACCTGAGAGCCAATAAGGGCTTTACGAGTCTCATATTCTGTTCCAGCACCAACAGATACAGCAGTCAACTAACCACACACTGCCAATACACAGAGTCTCACCGAGCTGTGTCCCCTCAAAGAGTGTGAGGGAAGGAGGGAGGGAGGGAGGGAGAGAGAGACAGGGAGAGAGAGAGAGGGAGGGAGAGAGAGAGAGAGAGGGAGAGAGAATGTGGAAGGCTGTGGTTATCGCCCTGGCATTGGTGCAGTTATCATAACACTGTACTACTGCTGCTTATCTGCCCCAACCTCCTTCCCCCTGCAGCTGCTGGGTGTGTGAACATCTAACCCAGTATGAGCTCAGCAACACACACACACGCACGCACACGTGCACACACACACGCACACACACGCACTCATACGCACACACACGCACATATATGCACACACACCACTGCATATCAGGGACATGGGGCTTCAGCACCCTGGTTTGTGCGGTGAGCCCTGATACACTGGCCTTCCTGCTGGAGCGACTCTACCTGATAACTGAATTACAGGCCTCAGAACAGCCTCTGTGTGCACGTCTCACTCTTCTGCTTCTAGTCCAGACACATTCGTAATCATCGTTTAAAAGGAATTCATTTAAAAGCGCAGGGGTCTTGAAGCAGCAAAGAAAGAGCATTTAAACACACAGACAAGAGCAGTCCACCCCAGAGAGACACACTTCTGATTTTCTTTATGCCTGGCCCTCTCTCTAACCCCCCACCCACCCCCTCTACTCCCACCACGTTCCTCTAACGCCTCCTCTCTCTCTCCCTCTATCTCTCCTCTCCTTGTTGTCCTCTCTCCCTTCATCTGTCTCTTTCTCTGCTGGCTGTCTGTCCATCTCTGTATCTGATCAGTAACAGAAAACATCTACAGCTCAGACAGTTCTGCAGGCTTAATGCTTAGTGTTAAGGTTGAGGGTTAGGATTAGGGGTTAGTTTTAGAGGTTAGGGGTTAGGATTAGGGGTAAGTCTTAGAGGTTAGGGGTACACACACACACACACACACACACCCCACACCCCACCCACACACACACACACACACACGCGTGCTGAAGCAGAAGACCCATTTGACGATGTCATGACAGAGTGAGGTCTAATGATGTGTAACCACTGTGAGTGGAGCTCACCAACTTACACGCGTCAAATGTCATGTGCTAGTACACAGCATCTCTGATATTACACAGTGTGTGTGTGTGTGTGTGTGTGTGTGCACAACTGTTTTAGACTGAGTATTTGTGCTCCATCAAATATGCACCAAGCACTGTTGCTTGCACAGCTGATGAAGGACCTCTGTCCAAAACGTCCTGTTCCTTTGGAATCCTTGGATACTGCATGTGTAATGCCTCTATATCTTCACTGCAGTACACTGGAGTTATTCTGTAGTGTCAAGGCCATTCTCCAGACTCTTTATACTATAAATATATTTATATACTTCACATATATATATATATAAGAGAGAGAGAAATAGAATAGGTTGCATGAACTAATAATCAGCTATGAGCTCCTGTAAGTGGAAGATTCCTTATCCAGGATCAGAATGCAGTTGTCAGCCGACAGACGATTTCACAGAAAACGTCAAAACCATTATTAGCCTCTTCTTAAGTGACAGGTGAGCTAATGTGTATCGCACAACACAGAATATTAGAGTTGTGGCTTAGACATTACTGTGTGTGTGTGTGTGCGTGAGTGTGTTTGTATATGTATGTGTGTGTGTGTGAGTGTTTCCTTTGTTCTATTACTGAGCTATTAACATCTGGGCAGGAGCCAGTGTGAAATAATCATGATCTCTGTCACAATCCTGTAACCCAAAACAAACCAAGGTCTGCTACAATAACGTGAGATACTGCACGATTACTCTCACTATAACACAAGATACTGCACGATTACTCTCACTATAACACAAGATACTGCACGATTACTCTCACTATAGCACAAGATACTGCACCATCACTCTCACTATAACACGTTAGAAACACCATCACTGTCTCATAATACGAAATAAACATGATCAGCCCAAGAACATGCAGCAGAAACCTCACGATCACTGTAATAACCCCATAATGCAAGATAAACTCAATCGTTCTTACAGCCCAGGAGAGAGAGACAAGAAAGAAATGAGAGTGTTTACATGAAGAGAGGGGAAATGGAATAAGCAGATGTGAGAGAGTGAGAGAGTGAGAGAGTGAGAGAATGAGGAACTACACAGTTTCACACAGGCAGATCCAGGCCTGGCTTAAGGTTCCCTGTGAGTTCAGCCAGAGAGCAGCAGGTGTGTGTGGTGTGTGTGTGTGTGTGTGTGTGTGTGTGGAGCACGTGGAGTGCGTAGTGAGGTGCACAGTGCACAATCTCAGCGCCACCATGTTGCTGCACAAACTCACACACACTCACACACCTCAGAAAGCATCTTAGCCAGGACAGCAGGTCTGAGTACACTGGACTAGGATACTGCTAGACACAGGAGTCAGTGCTGATGCCTGGAAGGAATTTCAATATGAGCAGAAGTACTATAGCAACCACCAATCAGAGCAATAGCAACCAACAGCAACTATCCCTAACCAGAAGGGTTGAGTTCATCAACAGTAGTATAATTTTTCCACAAGTGCTGGATTTTAACGTACTCCACGTTTAACGTACTCCACTCCAAGAGTGTTCAGTCTCATCTATTTGTAGATTAATCCTGAGTAGCAGTGAAGCAGCAACTCCCCTCAAACGCACACCGCGAGGCCGCGGGGTTCTCCTCAGACAGGTGTTAGCGGGGTTGACACAGCCATCATTTAGTCACGGACACCAGGGACACCCAGAGACACCCTCAAACTGACTGCAATACTAAAGACATTTAAACGTGTCCCACAGCAGAAGACCCTCGTCTCCCTCCCACAGTCATATAATAAGAATAAAAAGTTCCACAGTACAATTTCACTGGTGTGACACACACAAACACGAAATCCCACCTACACTTCATTATCTTCAAAGCGCAGACAGGACCACACACACACACACACACACACACACAAGGAGAGAATGCAAAGGTGGAACATGCATCAGCCTTTCCTGCAGGAAGTCTTCACTTTCCTCACACAGCTTGTCCCCTTCATCACTCCACCTCCCCCTCCCTCTGCTCCTCCAACCGTCCGTCAGTGCACAGAGCTGCTCCCGTCTGCATTTCTCAGCCCTCTCCAACACGTCTGCTTCACACGCTGTGCCCACTAGTGTCAGTGCGGCTGGAGCTGAATGGCTAAGTCACTCCGCTGCGTGTGAAAGGTCCTCCTGCTCTGCAGCAGTCTGGAGCAGACGGAGGCCTCCACCCGACTCCACCTCCTGCAGCTTAAAATGGGCACTCCTACGGCTCTGCTGCGTAGCACTTTACACAGAGTACCGGAGTGTCCCGAGTGTCCTGAATGTACTGAATGTCCTGTCTCTCAACTCACTATTTCTGTCCAGAAGCACTTTTCATTCTCTAGCACAGGGGTCACGTGAGACTCATATTCAAACTTTAAGGGCAGCCGTGAGGATCAGTGGAAGTTCTCGATGCTTAAAATCAGCGTACGTGCGTACGTGCAAGGACGGATATGGACAAGCTCGCCGTGACATCACAGCAGGACGGATATGGACGAGCTCGTCGTGACATCACAGCGGCGTCCGTGGGGAATATTCCAAAGTGCAGGCAGGATCCTGGTGGTGTGAAGGTGAGGGAAGACGAGACCTGTCCAACACTCACGTGAACCACGTTGTGCTTCCGCCTGAAGGGCACTCAAACCTCTCCTGCTTCCGTTTCAATTAATTCATGGACATGCAGCAAATGACCTGAGGGAATTTCTTACCCCATTAAACCTGTTTTAAAGACAAAACAGAACACTTCACCATGACCTCATGTAAAAGAATACTGACTTAGTACATGGAAATAACGGTGTGTAATAAGTGTTGTTAGTGGTCACAGTTTAATGTGAGTTCCGCTGGAGAGCTAGCTAGTGGCTAAAATATCTTCATAGACATCAGTCAAAATGGTCTGTAAAGTCACTCAAAATGTTCAGATATCTCAGAAGAAAATCACCAGAGGAGGAATGTCCACGAGGAGGTCCAGCACTAGCTGTGTTCTCCTTAACGGGTCTGTGTGATGGACCACTGCACTGGACATCCTGGAGACACTCGTCTGGCTCACTGCGCTGTGCGATGCAAAACGACTGGACAGCTTACAAAGACTGGATCAGACATCCGTCACAAACACGTGCCACAGAGGGAGAGCTCATTAATCCGAGTAATACATAATCTGGGGATATGGGCGAATGTTGGTCTGCCCTCCAGAACACCTTCTCAACCGCCACATAAGACCATCAAAGGTCACTGAGCCGTTCTTTTAACAAAAAGTGGATTGTCAGGTCTGGGATTCAGAAAGACCAAGCGGAGATGGTGCCGTGCGGGGAGAGACGGGTGAGGTGGGGGTGAGGGGTGGGGGCATCTCCAGCTTCACGAGGGGAACAAGACCAGCGTCCTCTACCGCGCTATTCACCCAGACGGCGCTGCCAGCCAGCGAGTGTGTGTGTGTGTGTGTGTGTGTGTGCGCTCTGCACACTGGTCCTGAGTTATTACAGAGCTATTCAATAACTTAATGACCGTTAAAAATATAAGACGAATTTAAAAATTATATTGATATTTCATAAAGGTAATATGAAAAGTGACATGCTAAAATTTGTAATTTGTTAAATCTGCTGAAAGGTTAACTGACATGTAACGTTATTTAATATCACAAGGGATGCAGCAAATAAATCAGGTTGATGGGGTTCTATTGACAAAAAAATTTGTTTCGCTCCCTCTGTCTCTCTCTCTCTCTCTCTCTCTCTCTCTCCCACACACACACACACACACAGTATAAAGCAAAACAAAAGGCTTCCCCATCTCCCTCTATGGCTGCGTGTAACGTGGGTTCTGCTGTTTGTTTCTTACGTGCAGACATGCAGATCTGTACTGCGGCGCTGCCCTCCCGCCTCACGGCTCCAATGGGAATCGATTGTGTGAGAGTTCGCGCGGCTCTCTACACGAGGCTTAAAAGGCACTTCTAGGGAGGAGATTGGCAGGAAATCACAGTTCCACGGCCGCTGGGCTTCTGCGGTTGCAGAGAGCAGAACCGGAGTGGCGCTCACACTCAGACATCTTCAATCACGACAGCACTCTGCTCAAACCGTCACTACATGCAGCTCCTCACACTGGACCATGGAGGAACTTGGATACGATTCCTCTGTCCGCTCTGCAGCCAGACGATACAAGCGCTAATTCAGTAGTTAATTACACTCCAGACAGGAAAGGCTTCTTTAGCCGTCGCTAAAAACATCTCTAGGCTGACAACAGATATTTCCCAAGGTCTTACAGACAGCAACATCCATAACACCACACAACTTTTTAATCCAAATATCCATCCTTGTTTGCTTTGTGACACAACGTGCCTGTCTTCAGTTTCCTGTGATGTCCAAATCTGTCTCTTCTCACCTGTCCAAACCTGCAGAACCACGGGATGGACATTATCAAGGACAGCGTCTCCTGCCATTTGACAAGATGTTATAGGACATCTGTACGTGCATAAGCAAAAGATCAAAGCTCATTTACAAAGATCAATATCAGCATCCAAAGACCCTTTTAGGAGAACAATTACCAACCATGTAGTGTGGAGCTCCATTAGGAGAACAATTACCAACCATGTAGTGTGGAGCTCCATTAGGAGAACAATTGCCAACCATGTAGTGTGTAGCTCCATTAGGAGAAAAATTACCAACCATGTAGTGTGGAGCTCCATTAGGAGAACAATTACCAACCATGTAGTGTGGGGCTCCATTAGGAGAACAATTACCAACCATGTAGTGTGGGGCTCCATTAGGAGAACAATTGCCAACCATGTAGTGTGTAGCTCCATTAGGAGAACAATTACCAACCATGTAGTGTGGGGCTCCATTAGGAGAACAATTGCCAACCATGTAGTAGCTCCATTAGGAGAACAATTGCCAACCATGTAGTGTGGAGCTCCATTAGGAGAACAATTGCCAACCATGTAGTGTGGAGCTCCATTAGGAGAACAATTGCCAACCATGTAGTGTGGAGCTCCATTAGGAGAACAATTGCCAACCATGTAGTGTGTAGCTCCATTAGGAGAACAATTACCAACCATGTAGTGTGGAGCTCCATTAGGAGAACAATTGCCAACCATGTAGTGTGTAGCTCCATTAGGAGAACAATTACCAACCATGTAGTGTGGAGCTCCATCAGAGTTCAGCCTGACGGGTCCAACACATCCATACTGGGGCCAGAAAGGAAGTCATAACACAGGGATTCCGCTGCACCAGTTCTGTGCTACTGCCCAGCCATTCACATCCAGAACTATTTCTGTTCTTTATCCCACAGTAACGGGATCATGTGAGTTATCCCTGCGTCCCTTCGGCCCACCAGGATGGTGCTGGGTGATGGTGCCGGGTGATGGTGCCGGGTGATGGTGCCGGGTGAAGGCCAACTCAATTCCTCCTCCCTCTACTGCAGGACAGTGCATGTATCATGATCACAACGTTGAATATCGCAATGCTACATGCGTGCTGTATCGCCCAGCCTTATGCCCCAGCCTACAGGTAACCACTACAGAGTTGCTCCTTGACAACAGAATTGCATGCGTGCATGAGTGAGTGTGTGTGTGTGTGTGTGAGTGTGTGTGTGTAGTGTCGGCAGTGCAGGATTTCTCAGCCGTGCTATAATCAACAGCTGGAGGCAGAGTCCTGATAAGCTCCTGTAGGAGGATCAGGATGAGGTGTTACACAGGCATCTCATATTCAATATGCTCACACGTCTCTCTCTCTCCTGCACCTGCACACAGGAACTACAATCCTCACTGAGCCCTGAACCCATGACCACAGACGCTGGCCACTCTGTGGCTGACACATCAGTTCCATCTCCACTTCACTACACTGTTCTCCACACAAACATGGCCACATTTAATTAGCTGACGGCACAGATCTCCTTATACACACAGAACGGCTTTACCATAGAAAAGCAAGAATATATATATATCATTCTTAGAAGCTTAAATCAAACATAACTTGGATAACACATTTTGACGACACACTTCCACAGAGACACAGTTTCCACAACTAAGGGATTTCTAACTTGAATGTTAGAAAAGTTCATATGCAAATCATGAAAACCTCTTGACGTATCTGTGAGAAACATGAATGTAACAGCTACTGTGGTAATAAATCCTTTTTATGAAATGCACAATTATGCTGCAACATGAGACTGTCCACATTTCAGAGCTGCAGAAAACACCAAACAACTCACCACCCCCAACAACACAACTACAAACACAGCAGGTCAAAAACGTTTTCCAGGGAATTACACAAATAAACCTGCACAAACCCACCAGCCTCAGATGAAAACAGCACCAGGCTGTGGACACTGTGGAGGGCACAACTGCTCCGCTCTCCCAGGGTCGCTCTTAAAAAGCAGACGGCAACGTGGAGTGTGATGAACACCATGTGCTTAAGAGCAGACACAGCATCTGCTAGATCATTAAAAACACTGCACAGATCAGCGAGAGCTCTAATGAGAACACAACCACCTCACAAACACCACACAGGTCAGCGAGAGCTCTAATGAGAACACAACCACCTCACAAACACCACACAGGTCAGCGAGAGCTCTAATGAGAACACAACCACCTCACAAACACCACACAGGTCAGCGAGAGCTCTAATGAGAACACAACCACCTCACAAACACCACACAGGTCAGCGAGAGCTCTAATGAGAACACAACCACCTCACAAACACCACACAGGTCAGTGAGAGCTCTAATGAGAACACAACCACCTCACAAACACCACACAGGTCAGCGAGAGCTCTAATGAGAACACAACCACCTCACAAACACCACACAGGTCAGCGAGAGCTCTAATGAGAACACAACCACCTCACAAACACCACACAGGTCAGTGAGAGCTCTAATGAGAACACAACCACCTCACAAACACCACACAGGTCAGCGAGAGCTCTAATGAGAACACAACCACCTCACAAACACCACACAGGTCAGTGAGAGCTCTAATGAGAACACAACCACCTCACAAACACCACACAGGTCAGCGAGAGCTCTAATGAGAACACAACCACCTCACAAACACCACACAGGTCAGCGAGAGCTCTAATGAGAACACAACCACCTCACAAACACCACACAGGTCAGCGAGAGCTCTAATGAGAACACAACCACCTCACAAACACCACACAGGTCAGCGAGAGCTCTAATGAGAACACAACCACCTCACAAACACCACACAGGTCAGCGAGAGCTCTAATGAGAACACAACCACCTCACAAACACCACACAGGTCAGCGAGAGCTCTAATGAGAACACAACCACCTCACAAACACCACACAGGTCAGCGAGAGCTCTAATGAGAACACAACCACCTCACAAACACCACACAGGTCAGCGAGAGCTCTAATGAGAACACAACCACCTCACAAACACCACACAGGTCAGCGAGAGCTCTAATGAGACCTCACAAACACCACACAGGTCAGCGAGAGCTCTAATGAGAACACAAACACCACCACCTCACAAAACACCACACAGGTCAGCGAGAGCTCTAATGAGAACACAACCACCTCACAAACACCACACAGGTCAGCGAGAGCTCTAATGAGAACACAACCACCTCACAAACACCACACAGGTCAGTGAGAGCTCTAATGAGAACACAACCACCCTCACAAACACCACACAGGTCAGAGAGAGCTCTAATGAGAACACAACCACCTCACAAACACCACAGGTCAGCGAGAGCTCTAATGAGAACACAACCACCTCACAAACACCACACAGGTCAGCGAGAGCTCTAATGAGAACACAACCACCTCACAAACACCACACAGGTCAGCGAGAGCTCTAATGAGAACACAACCACCTCACAAACACCACACAGGTCAGTGAGAGCTCTAATGAGAACACAACCACCTCCCAAACACCACACAGGTCAGTGAGAGCTCTAATGAGAACACAACCACCTCACAAACACCACACAGGTCAGCGAGAGCTCTAATGAGAACACAACCACCTCACAAACACCACACAGGTCAGCGAGAGCTCTAATGAGAACACAACCACCTCACAAACACCACACAGGTCAGCGAGAGCTCTAATGAGAACACAACCACCTCACAAACACCACACAGGTCAGCGAGAGCTCTAATGAGAACACAACCACCTCACAAACACCACACAGGTCAGTGAGAGCTCTAATGAGAACACAACCACCTCACAAACACCACACAGGTCAGCGAGAGCTCTAATGAGAACACAACCACCTCACAAACACCACACAGGTCAGTGAGAGCTCTAATGAGAACACAACCACCTCACAAACACCACACAGGTCAGTGAGAGCTCTAATGAGAACACAACCACCTCACAAACACCACACAGGTCAGAACTCAAAACCCAAACACCAAAACAACCATCTCTACACCCAGAAATCCAAGACAGGAAAATAAAGTCCTGTCACGTGAAAGTGCTAAGTTCTTGTGCGGGTTTAAATCTAGTGCAATGGTAGGTGCTCAGCACCGATGCTTCTGTACAGCTTTACGATATCAAACAAGGCAGCAAAGCCGGAAAAGCTTGAAGAAAGCAGAGAGGGACATACCTGCAGTTAGGTGGAGGATCCAGAGTTATTTCAGCAAGCTCCTTCTGGATTCTGCAGGAAAGACAGGAGGAGAAAGGGTGGGGGCAGAAAGAGAGAGAGGGGGGGTAGAGAGGATAAAAAGAAAAAAACAGAAAGGAGGGGAAGTAAAACAAAGGCAGAGAGAGAGAGAGTGAGAGCCGTGTGTGTGTGTGTGTGTGTGTGTGTGTGTAGTCAGGGGAATTACAGTGCCCTCTACCAGAGCAGCGCTAACTGCACACTCGCCTCTCCCTCCACTACAGCTAACATGGCTGCTGCCTCTTTGTTCTCGGAGGCATAACCCGAATCCCACAACAGGAAAACTTTGCCCTGCTGCCGTGTCCCCTGCCGTCCCGAGCACGCAGTCAATCCGGGGCCCGATACAAAGACCGCCCCCCCCCCCCAGCCCCACCTCTTGCCGTTCCACTCACTTTAAGCACAAAAGGTTTCCTTTTAAAGCTTATATGCAAATGAGGGGGGGGGGGGTGTTGTGGGGTTCAGGGGGTTTTGACAGAAGCTGTAAGGAAACCTTCTGCATTAGCAACAGTGTGTAAGGACGCCAAGAGCATTTTTTGACAATTTTCGAAATAAGTGTGTTTGAATAGCTCCTCCCTCTGCCCCGCTAAGCTCCTCCCCCCCAGCCCCCATGCTCCTGGCAGCGTTCTGCACAGACCCAACACTCTGTTTGTCCTCCTCTAATGACGAGTGTCTGTGTTTGGTTTCTGTCTGCTCCGGTGGGGTCCACAGGACAGTAGCAACCCCATAATGAGAAGGTTTCTCAGTGAGCAGCAAGGCCACTCTCTACTTCTCCACAAAAATCACCTCAGCAATGAGACAAAGTTTCTCTGCGATGGGCGAAGAATCGTTGCATTTGCTAAACAAACATCTCCTCAGCTGCACGGGCTCTCGGTCCTCAGCGCAAACCACCGCACTTGGGCTCTGGTGGCAAACAACCGATGAGCTCGTGTGTCCCACCCGATCAGCTGCAGAACCTCCCCCACGGCTCGTTAATGAACAAACTCTAATCATGGAGGCCCAGTGGCAGCCAACAGTGTGAACTGCCTCTAAACCTCTGGGGTGGGAACGGGGCATCTGTCACTGCGTCAGGCACTGGGAGGTGCTGTAGGCAGTAATCTGCCTCTCGCCTCCTCCTGGGGATCTCGGCAGGGCAGGCTGGAGTGATGGACACCACCCGCTCCACTGCTGGGATTTACCTCTTGGCGCTGGAGGACAGCTTGGCCGTGGTTTTGCTGGACAGTTTGGTGGTTTTCTTCTGCTGCTGAGGAGGACTTGGTTGCTTCCTCTCCTCAGGTTCCTCGGGCTCCGGGGCCGGGGGGTCTCTCTGATCCGCATCCGAACTACCGCTACTGGTGCTGGGACTTTCATCATCCGACCGCTGCCGTTCACTGGACATGCTGCCCCACCTTGGTCAACGACAACAAACACTCCTGAAACCCCATGAACTGGGCTTCCAGTGTCCTGGGAGCTTCATGGTGACATGACCATGACAGAGAACTCCCAACGAACTCGCGCGAGTTCCAGCTCCTCCACAGGAAGGTCACATCACGTTTAGGCTGCGAGAACTTAACCAACTTCCTACATCAATTTTTTGGATTCGAACGTGCATAATCATTTCTATCTGCATGCAGAACAGCGCGAGACAATTCGACATTTTCCTGAGGAAACTTCATCGTTCTTCAGACACAATGCTTTTTCTGTTTTGAAACTGCTTGCAGAGCGCTGGGCAAACGCCAATGATCCATGCAACAAAAAAAAACGGTGGCGATAACACGGTCCAACGGGATCCAATTACTCCACCAAATTGTTGTCATTCTGCAAGGGTACGTATATCTACGTTCGTCAGCCGTGATTACGCTGGACTACTCCTACCCGAAGCAACCGCTGGTTTAATAAGTACTGGACGAACTTAAACCCACTAAGCTGCTGGAGCAAGGGCTAATGGTCTTTTAAAATAGTGATAGGCTGCAGACGACCGCGCGACAAAATATCGCAACACTGTTACCGCTCGTGTGTGTCTCGCAGCGAAGCAGTTACCTGCTTAACGATAGCGCTCGCTAGCGCCCGCAGCACATTTCCGAACCTGCTCCGAGGAGACGAGGCTGACTTTTTCACCGTCCCCTGAAAAGGTGCAAGCGACTGGCTACAGCTGAGCTATTGATAGGAAAAATAGCAAAACGCGTTTTTCGCATCGCCACCCGCGCTCAGATATTGGTGGGTAGCGCGAGCTTCAGGAGCAGTGAGGAAAGCATAATTGCACCTATTTGCAGCAAAGGGGGGGCGCGCAAGCAAGCTAAATAAAACATTTCATGTCCCCCCCCCACACACTTTAGGAGAGAATGCGATTTAACGACCGGCTAGCACGAAAAGATTAAGTCGTTTTGCGCGCCGAGAGGCACGTTAACATTTCAGAACCGATCTTTAAAATCCTTTATGAAACGGAGAGGTTTGTTATGGTAGGAGGCACTCCACTATCAGCATGGTGTACCAACTGATGCGTGAAGTCAGTTTCGAGCTCCGTCTTGAGCGCTGAAAACACTAAGAAAGGACGATGTTTTCCGTCCTAACCCGGACTCTCTGTGACCCTTAGAGCTTCTTCTTTACCTTAGATGCGGTCCTGTCCTGATCTGGGGTGGTTAGGAGAATTAAAAATCCTGTTGAAATGGAGCCGGGAAGACGACGGGCTCCGGCCGAGCTGTGAACATTGGAGAGTAGGAAGGAGAGGAAGCGCTGCAATTTTGGCTTGGACCGATAGGGGGCACTGAATATCGGTCGGACATTAAGGTCTGGAACTCTGTGACTAGGCGGGGTGTCATTTGCAGTCCTCGCAAAAGATTTGGAGCACATTTTAAAATAGCTCGTTTTTTGTAGGCGCAGACCGGCTTCTGGGTTTATTTTGTTATTTGCCATTACTTTCATCTGGTTCCTCATTTTTGATGTGTGTGGATATCGATGCAGGAATTAACTTCAAAGCGCAATCCAATTTTGTGTTGCGACTCGAAAACAAAGTTTGACATGATGTTGGAGTGCATTGCGAAAGCAATCACACACCCCTGTGGAAACTGAGACCAGGTGAGAAGAACTGGGATACAGACTCGGGCTGGACCTCCTGTGGATCCGTGCTTCTGAGAACCAACCGCGTGTCTTCAAACCACGGGTCCTGTCACTGAAGTTGAGTGAGTGATACTTATGCCATGAGATGTCAGAAAAAGCTTACGTAACATTTCAGTAAATCCTCTTCTGTCAACATTCAGCGTTGCCTACACAGTTATGAAAATAGCCTACATTTTTCTTCTTGGAATTTTGCGTGCTCAATGGAGTTACTGTTCTTGGAGGAAAATAGCATGCAGGGCATTTAAATCGGAGTACATGTAGTCGTATGTAAACGTCAGGCCTGGATCACAGACGCATGTCTAGATCACAGATACGAGGTTAGTACCTGACGTGCAATCATGTTTACAGGCTCCAGATACGAACACTTTGGGCCCATGTAACAATAACGCCGACGAATTTGTGACGAGTTTTTTTTAAGTTTGCATAGGTCTTGTCGAGAATAATAATGTCACGTGAGGTGTTTAAAAATTGCACTCTCTTTATCGTCATGAGTAATTGCAGTAATTATACGCTAATGAACAGCATCATCACTTCTGTGGCATTTTAAACTCTCATTTCATGAGATAAGCATGCGGATGTCGAAAAGACGTGCCTGGTCTGGTCTACATGTTCTGATGGACCTTGATCTGTTTATTGAATAGCCTGTTTTGACCGCGGTTTGCATCGCAAGCTTTTGGGCTATTATGAAAGACCTTGGATCAAAGAGCCCTTGTAGCATAAATGAATCAGAGCAGTCTACTGGTTTTTTTTTCAGAAACTCAGATGTTTCCCTCAAGGACACCGCGTTGCCCTCCCCAGTGCAGCTCGCTGTCACTGTGCGACCGTAGCCAAAGAATGATATACAGGTGAGATGACAAAGCGGGAGGCATTTCGGCGGCTGCGCGAGGAGGGGGGGGTCCAACGAGAGCGAGTCTCACATCTCGCGCTTATCTGCTTTGACAGCGCATGGGAGGGAAACAGTGCTTCATGCATGTGGTCTTTCCACTAGCTGCTAGAGGAGTGAAATACCAGCGCTGCGCTCACCTTTGATATAAATCAAGCGTAAGGGCAGAGATAAAGAGCTTTAGCGCTCCCGTAGACTACCGGAAGGAGCTGAAGATATTAGGGCCATTAGATCAGGCCTTGGGTGCATTGTTGAAGAGCAAAATTGATGTAGATGATAAAGCCAACATATTCAGCCTACTGTGCATTTACCTGTTTCTGCTAAATGTTGTTTAATTGTTGAGGCCTACAATCAGTGTCCTGCTTGCAGACGTTGTACAGTGGCGAACAACCAGAACATCCTGACGATGAGTGCACAGAAACACTACTGAACACTCACTAGGAGAGAGTAAGATCACTACTGAGCTTTGAGGGAGTGAGATCACTACTGAACTCTGAGGGAGTGAGATCACTACTGAACTCTGAGGGAGTGAGATCACTACTGAACTCTGAGGGAGTGAGATCACTACTGAACTCTGAGGGAGTGAGATCACTACTGAACTCTTGCACGTGGAGGCCGTTCTTGTTGCATCTTGTTGCCTAATGCTTTAACTCAGGCTCTGAATAAAACCAGACTAAGGCCCACATAGGTGGACGTGTGCGTGTGTGTATATTGTCATGCACCCACGTGTAGTATGTAACACCTGTCACAGCAGGAATCTGTAGTATTGTCCTATAAAGGTCAAATGAGAGTAAATTTTGAGATTGCCTAGACCTGAAACGATTGCATTCTTGAATATTAATGACCTTTTAATTAGTGTGTCAGGACAGCAGCAGGGACAGATGTTAATATTTAATGGTGCATCTGCTCCCAGGTCTTCTGTTTGACTTGGACCCCTTGGACAGATTCAGGAGTGTTTCTGAGAGAAGGCGGCGCTTCGTCAGTCGTGCTCTTGTAAGGAATCAGCTTCCTGTGTGTGGGGGGGTTGTGTGTGTGTGGGGGGGTGTGTGTGTGTGTGTGGGGGGGTGGGTGTGTGTGTGGGGGGGGGGGTGGGTGGTGTGTGGGGGGGGGTGGGGTGTGTGTGTGGGGGGGGGTGTGTGTGTGTGGGGGTGTGTGTGTGGGTGGGGGGTGTGTGTGTGTGTGGGGGGTTGTGTGTGTGTGGGGGGGGGGAGGGTGTGTGTGGGGGTGTGGGGATTGTGTGTGTGGGGGGGGGGTGTGTGTGTGTGTGTGTGTGTGTGTGTGTGTGTGGGGGGTTGTGTGTATGGGGGGGGGAGGTTGTGTGTGTGGGGGGTGCAGGTGTGACAGTGAACACAATTGTGTGCATATTAAAATGTTTTTGTTGGGCAACATCCTCATTACTAACAAACCAAATTACTGTTTGAACGCTGCTGTTGTTGTTCAAACTGATGTCAGTATGTTTTGGAAGTCAGATGTGCAGATGTGTGCATGGGTGCATGGGTGAGTGTGTGTGTGTGTGTGTGTGTGTGTGTGTGTGTGTGTGTGTCATGTCAGCATCTCATCTGCTGCATGCCGTTCTGCACACGAGATCCCCACCCTGTAAGGAAGCTCTCGTCTCCGAGTCTCTTCATCACTGTCCTGCAGGAAAAGGGCACCGTGTGTTTGGATCAGCACTGTTCAGTCACACCGCTCATGTGGTTCAGACCCAGCGCTGCCCACACACTCCTGACCCCGGCCTGGCCCAGCCTACCATCTCTTTAGTGTCCATATTTCAGACTTCTGCTGGGTTCAGTACAGTTTTACTGGAGGCCTGTCAGGAGTGAAACACTAATCACCTTGAGGGAAGAAATATGACTCTGTGCTGATATGATTGGCTGGAAGAAAATGACTGACCTGTATTTGAAAGCCCCCCCTCCCCCACCACCAACACAATGGCTCAATAGCTGTGGGTCCTTTCCTCCTGTGCATGTTCTTACCTGAGTGGACCTGGAGATGCCTTCAGCTCCTAGAAGCTCCCAGAAGTCTCCTGTGCTGTTAGAACATGTCACATGTAGCAGTAGGTTCAGTAGACTCCAGTTCGGTGACTTACTGCACACACTTACTCAGACTCAGACAAATGCCCAGTCTCCAACTGGGCTCCCAACGCCAACACTTCAGCTTCCTATCTTATCTTGAATGTTGCTTAATCAGTTCAGAAAACACTGTTTTCACTTTCATGTTTCTAATTTAGTGAATTAGTGTCTTTTTTGCATCCCTGAGTTTTTCTGGCAGACATGGCCAGACGTGGAGAAGGACCACCACCTCCTGGGTGTAGCACGCCTGGTCCAATTAATCTAACACACCTGATCCAATTAATCAAGACCTTCAGTAGTGTCTGCATGCTACCGTCAGGTGTGTTGTAGCTAAAGTCTGCAGGGTAGTGCGTCTTCAGAGGTCTGGAGCGGAGTGTACGTACCACGCGATGTCTCTGCATGTCTGTCAAACCCAAGATGATACTGTCGTCTGCTCCTCTCCTGTGTGATCCAATGGCAGAAGAGGGTGAGGATGCAGATAAGTAGTAATTAATGTAATGTCTTCTTATTGTTCTTTCTGTAGATACTGTGAATGAATCGTTCGACTGTGTGTGTATGTGCATGCGCACATGTGTGTGTTTGGCTGATTAGTCAAACCAATTTGCATACTTGGAGTGAAGCCAGAGAGCAGCAGAGGAGATAAGCTTTCATTGATTGACAATATTCCAGCGTGTAGTATTCCCCCCCGTGTGTGTGTGTGTGTGTGTGTGTGTATGTGTGTGTAAGGTTGGCTGCAGCGTGGAGGCAGTAGAAACCACCCGCCTCACACCTTAAATCAGGTCTCTGTGTTCCTTATTATTCAGTGGTCACTGAGTCACAAAATTAGATAAGGAACCTGTGCATATTTCAGTGCAGCTATCACAGAGACAGTGGGGGAAACCCGTGTGTGGTACATTCAGAAAAGCAGTGACATGCCGGAGCTCTGCGAAGCCAGACGCAGAGGAGGAGGGCAGTGTGTGTGTGTGTGTGTGTGTGTGTGTGTGGCTGCTGAACACCGCACTGCTGCTGAAACCCCCAGCATCAGTGCCCCACTGCATTTAAACACTGAGGCTTATGCTGCCACGATTGGGCGAGATTCACAGTTGATACAGAGAGGCTGACAGTGGGTGTAGCAGTGGGTGTTACACAGGAGAAATTCTATTCTATTTGCCTCTTGTGTATCGTTCTCACACAGTTCTTCCCCCCCCCCCAACTGGCTTTCTCCTCCCATTATTCTCCTACGTGAGCTCCGTTGTTCCTCGACAGCCGAGTCACTCTAAGCCATGCTGGGGAGCTGTGGTGGAGGCCGTGCTACGTTAGCACGGCTGCCTGGGTAATTGCACGAGACCTCCACACCCTCGCCGGCTGAGCCGCACCGGAGGGGGAGGGGTGGCTGGCGTTCGCTCCGGGGCAGATCTCAGGGCTGATCCTCTACTCGTCTCCTGTGGTTACGCTTCAGCCTCTGGAGGGTGTTGATCTGTGATGAATTGTAAGGTGTTCGTCTGATGTCTTCAGGACTGGGAGGTGTGGATTTATTTTGCACTTTTGAACAATTTGGGGTGTGTGTGTGTGAGGTGTAGGTGGCGCTCTCTGGGGGTTGAATGTGAGAGCAACTGTTGAAAGCTGTTTCTCGTTCACAGACGCAGGCCTTGCCGAGATCCCTCTGTAGCTCCAGGCACTGCAGTGTGAAACGCCCCAGTGCCCTTTATCCCAGGGAAGCGCTTGGTTTGTGGTCTGTGTCCTCAGCCCTTTCCTGCTGAGGACCAGAGGACCAGGGAAGGGCGGTTGGCACCATCCAGCCCTGACATGGCTCTGAACCCTACACCTCTCTCTCTCCCTCCTGCTCTCTCTCTCTCTCCCTGCTCTCTCTCTCCCTCCTCTCTCTCTCCCTCTCTCTCCACCTTTTCTCTCTGTTCCTCTGTTTTTCTATCTAACCGACTTCATTATTGTTCATGTTCTATGTTATGAGTGTTAACTTCTACTTTGGCACAATTCAGCAGTTAATCTTGCAGTGGGCCTTTAACATCCCATAATAATAAAGTAAGAGGCTTTAAGACGGTGATGTAGGTTTATCCTCCTCGCGGCTAACCCTCCTCTCTTGGATGGGATTCGTGTGTTTCTGGGATCCAAGGCTGTGGCTGCAGGTCTTCCAGGCCTGAACGTGATGGGAACCTGGTGTGACGGGGAAGACGGATGAGTGCTGTGAAGCTCGAGTGGTGACGGAGACAGAAGACACCTGCATCACAGACGCACACAGCAGCCTCTGTCCTCCCCCACTTAGAAGAATTAGTCCTCTTGAGACGTCCAGGACTGCTCTGGGTCTGGGTAAAGGGGACAGGCTGAGACGACGGTTTGCGTCTGCTCGTGGGATTATGATAACGACGTGGCAGAGACGGTGTGAGTGGGTGTGTATGAGGGGGATGTCTGTGGTATGTCTGGGAATATGGCTAAGATGGGGAGAGGAGACAACCATCTGACTTCTGCACCGCTGCATCCCTTCACCCTAACCACTAACCCCAAACACTAACCACTAACACCAATATCTAACCCCTAACCCCAAACACTAACCACTAACACCAATATCTAACCCCTAACCCCAAACACTAACCACTAACCTCTACCCCTAACACTAACCCATAACCCCTAACACTAACCCCAACACTAACCACTAACCCCTAGCCCTAACACTAACCCATAACCCCTAACACTATCCCATAACACTAACCACTAACCCATAACACTAACACTAACCACTAACACTAACCCCTAGCCCTAACACTAACCACTAACCCCAAACACTAACCACTAACCCCTAGCCCTAACCCCAAACACTAACCCCTAGCCCTAACACTAACCACTAACCCCAAACACTAACCACTAACCCATAACATTAACCCCTTACCCCTAGCCCTAACACTAACCCCTAACACTAACCCCAACCCTATCCCTAGCCCCAACCCTGCGCCTTTTCCTGTGTGCGTGTGAGAGGAAAATGTGAGTTTCTGCTTCAGTGGTGCCTAAAGCTACAAATTAAACAGACATCACTGAGTTTAAACCGTGAGCCCTTGTTTAGTAAGCAGTAATCTCTCCTGTGTAATGTGCTAGTCTATTGCTAAAATCACCCTTTAAAAGCCCCCAGATGGTTTGCTTGTCCTGTTCACTCACGCGCTGCTCTGGGGTCCAGCGACAGCCTTGTCCAGTGGAGCTGACGGAGGAAGGTAGACGGTTGGAGGAATTGTGACGTGACACTTGTTAGTGGCAGCGCTGCAGTGTTCCCACACCACCCTTCTGACATTCCCACTCAATCTCACGGAGATGCTCCACCTCACCGCCACTTTAACACACACCATAACAGGGAGTGAATGGACAAGTGTTGAAATTGGTCACTGGAACAAACACACACACACACACACACACTCACCCCTCAGCAGAAGGGGGCTTTCACTTTTAATGTGCGTTGTTGGTAGAGACAGTGGGGCTGATGGGACCTGTAGTGCCAGGCATGGAGGTGTGAGATATAACCAAGTGTTATATATCCAGGTGACGGGTGATGCGGTCAGTGCAGGTGTCAGCCTGGTCGTCGCTACCCGCCGTGAGCTTGGAGTGGAACCGTGATGGGGAAGTCAGGTAGTTAGCAGGACAGATGTGTGTGAACACGCCTCTCTGTCACACTGACCAGGGGAGGCCGTGATAGCACGGCGCACCACATAAGAACCAGAGCTCAGTCAACAGAGTGAGAGTTCATCACAAAAACAGGCCCCCTATTGCATAATCTCCTTTTATATACTACAGAGACTGTGTGTGTGTGTGTGTGTGTGTGTGTGTGTGAGTAGGTGGTGTAGCTTCTGTATATTGTTCAATCAGCCTCTGAGGACCCAGCATTCACGACACACATTTACACATTTATATGACAATCACATCACACCTGTACGATCTGTGAATGCGAGCGTGTTTTGAGCTGCACGTGGGGGTCGCGCGTGTGTGCGGCCGGCTCAGGTAGCAGCATCTAAGGGGAGACGAGCGTGTTTCTCAGTCTGCCTGAGTCTGCCGCCCACCCTGATCCTGTTAGAGACTTGACTGATAGCCTCTGCACTCGGTTATGACTGTGGAGCGAAGGTTACCTGTAGGTTGGGGGGAAGCCTTCCAACAGCCCCAGGGTAATTTGAGGTGGTTGCTATAGAGACATGCCATGATGAGGGTGTCCAAAAGTGGTTCTTTTAACAAATGTGTTCATGTTAATAAAACAGAACAGACGCTCAATCCGTGCGGGAAATCAATGTGACGCTAATGATTTTGAATCCAAACAGCCCTGAAATTTAATATCTTACTCACGGTACGTACAGGTTTCGTCAGGCTAACTCCCATAACCAGGGTGTTCATGAGCAAATGCGTGTATGCACGTTACACTGGCCTATGAATGAGAAAACAGTCGTGGTGGCACACAGACGGATGTCGGATTCAGTGCTTGGTCCATGTATCGGAGCTGTGCACATTGACAAAACCACTTATCAACGTGCGATGACGGGCAGTTTCAGCGAGAACGATGCGTTTTGCACATCATTTCGGAGGTGACGTTCAGAACCGCATCCTCCACCCTGGCCGCGCCAGAAACGTGTGAACGGGAATTTCTAACGAGCAGCACACGCGGCATCTTAAACGTGAGCGGCGACAGCACGAGACTCGCCGTAGTCACGCGGTGTGTACGTGCTGGTACGGTTCTAAAGTAAATGGGACCGAGGCTGTGATCCAACAAGCTAGCTAATCAAATGACATGCACTCCTTTCCGCGACTCAGGCCTTTAGACTCGCTGTCTGACGTTGACGTGTGTAATGTCTTCAGCTCTGTGGTTTGTGGTTTGCCGTGTGTGGTGTGAGCACTGAGGAGACTGTCATGTCGGCCCATACTCGTCCACATAAACAGGCCTCTCTTCAACATGTAAAGAATACCCTGCAATTATCATGCCGCTGAAGCTCTCGCATTGCTGTTAATCCGGCGTGAGTGGGCAGAGGCGCCGTTAACACCGATCACGGGCGTTTTTTCTCTCTCACTCTCTTTCTTTCTTTATTTCCCGGTAATGGAAACTGATGTCAGCAGAGAGCAAACCTGCAGCCTTTAAATCAACCGGCCGTGGCCCGGAGCACTTTTGAAATGTAGATTTCAGTGTGGAGTGACATGAAGAAAGCTTTCTTTTTTTTTTTGTGGAAACAGTCGTTTATCCGGCGGGTCTGAAAGGTGGCGGCACGGCGCCCTGCGAGGAGGACAGAGCGGCGGAAGAGCGGGAGAAAGGGGCGCGAGGGCAGACCGAAGTGATGGCGGACTCCCGCAAGCTCCCACGCACACGGCGGAGCCGGCGGCCCTGAACGCGCTCTAAAAATACCCGCGGCGGAAAAGCGATGGCGCCTCTCAAATTGCACTGAGAAAGGGCTTCTGCCCCCGGGCCCGTTTCTCTCAATATCGTCGACTAACACGGGAGACGCCTGGCGTGCCTTGTTGTACACCGCTCCTCCGAGCTGGTTTGAGGCCTTATTCCATGGGCCCTTTTCCTCCGATACACAAAAGTAGATGGCGAGATAACAATAACTTTACCAATGTGGCACAGGGAATGAGGTTCACAGCACGACCTTCACTTCTCATGCGCCAAGTGAAATTTGAGCATGATGAAGGCGTAGCCCTTTCCCCTGGGTGACGTACTACTACAGTTTGCACAGCTATTGGAGCAAATTACCGCGCGTTTTTTTCAGCCATACATACTGAATGTGGACGCTGTAAAAATATGAATGGGATTCGTTGCGGTCCGAACTGTTGGGGTTGAAAAGGAAGTCTCTCAAACGCACGTCTTCAGAAATATTTTTCTCCCGCTTCTTGCTAAGCCGAACGATCGTTGACGCGGTTTGGCAGAGATATGGCTGGTTTATGGGGGGCAGACTGACTCCTCTGCCATCAGACGACAGTGCCACCTTAGGCTGAGGCGGTTTTAATGTTTCTTCCCATGTTTGAGCCTCGAGGAGATTTATTAATCACCCTGCTGTGTTGGATCCCCCAGACATCAGAGAACGACACCTGCTGGTCCGTCCTGCTCATCACGAACCACCACGCAAACGAGAGATGTGGTTCTCTCACTCACACACACACACACACACACACACTTTCTGTTTCTGCCCTCTCTCTGCTCCTGTATTCAGTAATAATGATGCAGTACTATTGAGTTCACAGTAGCTGGGTTCTGTTCAGCTGTTGTGAGTGCGTGATTGACTGACACTTGTGTGCAGCTCACTGCATGAGCACACACTTTTAAAGCACACACACGATCACACACACGATGTGATGCCAGTGCACGGTTAGGGTTGGTCACTCCAGGGAGAGAAGCTGGAGTGATCAGCTGGTGTTCCCAGACCTGCGGACCTGAATGGTCAAGGGAGGAACGATTAGGGCAGTAACACTCGCAATATTAGATTGTGTTGAACAAACCTTTACAAACGGAGCCCTGTGATAACAAACAAGTATCCAGCCCAATCGATGGAGACGTTTCCTTTACACCTGATGCATTATTTAGTGCTGGAAGGATTTTGCAATCTTAAAGTGCCTTGTTGACACTGATCCCTGGGTGGGTAGGGTGATCCGACTGCACAGGGTGATCCGACAGTGGACAGGGTGATCCGACAGTGGACAGGGTGATCCGACAGTGGACAGGGTGATCTCGTAATACTCCTGCTTATGTGACAGTAGGTAGGCTGATCTCAGTACACAAGATCACTGATGTGCTGGAATTATGGGGGCAGTTTCCTGTGCCGCCAGGTCCAACCTGAGTGTGTGTGTCAGTGTGGTCCAGCTTGCTGTCAGTCCTGTTGTGCTCCCAGTGGGTCGATGTGTTCAGTAAACACAAGTAAACCCGTGTGCTCTGAATGCAGCGTTACCTCCAGTGTCAATATTATTGTTCCTTTTAGTGCTATTGGGTTGTAATGTCCTTACAGTGCAGCAGTGGCATTGTAAAGTGTGTAATGGTCCCTTTATAGTTCAGTCGTGACTAAATTTCTTCATTAGTCAAGACATAAAAATCTAGCAGGCCTCTTTAGACTGTGCTCATGTCCTGTGTGTGTGTGTGTGTGTGTGCATAAAGGATATGAAAAAATCTTATCAGCTTGATCTTACACTGAGAGACATGTAACCTTTCTGTGAAGTAAAATTATTTGAAGAAAAAAAATCTTTGTTCACTTCCCTGTGGCATAAGGCCAGTCACTCGTGTGCTGCTCGAAGGAAGAATCACCACTCAAATATGAAGGGATCTGACAGCAGTGCTCATATAGAGAACACAGTGCTCATATAGAGAACATAGCTCACCTGTCCAGGTGGGTCTGTGTTCATGCAATCTGGTCTACAGCTCATCAGGCAGGTCCTTCAGTAGTGAGGCAGTTTTGGAGATCTGCGTTAGATCATTGTCTGAGTGGGGGATGCAAGCCTGACCCCTGACCCCTGGCACAGGCATTCAGATTTTGATGTAAAATCTGCAGATATCTGAGGAAATACATGAAGACTTCAGGATGTATCCTAAAAAACATTCCCTGTGGTTTTGAGGACAAACACCCAGCATCATTTCTGCAGGTTCATGGAGTAAAGCAGCGTTCTGCTGGACATGAGTGAACACTGGAGGTCATTTCAGTACTTTTGCTGTGCCAGTGGAGACTTTCTTTAGACAAGCCTTTCAGGCAGATTGGTGTCGTGAGGTGGCGTGTGATTGGGGGAGGTGGCGTGAGGTGGCATGTGATTGGGGGAGGTGGCGTGAGGTGGTGTGTGATTGGGGGAGGTAGCGTGAGGTGGCGTGTGATTGGGGGAGGTGGCGTGAGGTGGCATGTGATTGGGGGAGGTGGCGTGAGGTGGTGTGTGATTGGGGGAGGTGGCGTGAGGTGGCGTGTGATTGGGGGAGGTGGAATGATGTGGTGTAAGATGGAGGGAGGTGGTGTGTCATTTGTAATTGTAGTTTTAGAATCTTGGTGAACCCAAAATATGACCGACTGTAATTGTAGGAGGGAAGGATCACTTCTGGATTCTCTGTGGGGTGCATTTGCACTCGCTCATGTCTGTACGGGAGCATAAAAGTGTGTGTGTGTGTTTTCTGTATGGTTCATGAAAATGATACAAGAGCAGTGATGAGGTGGGTTTCTATGGGAGTCTGTTCAGTTTTCTGTGGTCAGTAGGCAGGGCTAAAAGTGCTGCAGGCCACACACACACACACACACACACACACACACACACACACACACACACACACACACACACACACACACACACACACACACACACACACACACACACACACACACACACACACACACACACACACACACACACACGCACGCACACACACACACACACACACACACACACACACACACACACACACGCACGCACGCACGCACGCACGCACACGCACACACACACACACACGCACGCACGCACACACACACACACACACACACACACACACACACACACACACACACACACACACACACACACACACACTCTCTCCCCTACAGGATGCAGGTTTGCCCTCATGAGAGTGCATATCAAGTGCTTCTTCTATAAGTGGTAAATTCTCCTGTTCATTCCGGTTGTTTCCCCTCCACCCTGAGCAGCTCTGCTACAGGCGACTGGTCTGCTGCCTCCTGCTGCTCCTTATTGATCAGGCAGTGTTGCTCAGAACGGAGCGTTTCCTCTGGCTGACACCGTCACGGGACTCGGGTCTGTGTGTGAGTCACGGGACTCGGGCCCTGTGTGTGAGCCACGGGACTCGGGTCTTTGTGTGAGCCACGGGACTCGGGCCCTGTGTGTGAGTCACGGGACTCGGGCCCTGTGTGTGAGCCACGGGACTCGGGGTCTGTGTGTGAGCCACGGGACTCGGGCCCTGTGTGTGAGCCACGGGACTCGGTCTGTGTGTGAGCCATGGGACTCGGGGTCTGTGTGTGAGCCACGGGACTCGGGCCCTGTGTGTGAGCCACGGGACTCGGGTCTTTGTGTGAGCCACGGGACTCGGGTCTGTGTGTGAGCCACGGGACTCGGGTCTGTGTGTGAGCCACGGGACTCGGGTCTGTGTGTGAGCCAGAGCTTCCACCGCTCTTTCTGCTGAGGTAGGGAGGAATATATATATATATATATATATATATATATATATATGACAAATTTGCACATAAAGATATATTTTAATGTGAAGTTTAATGTATTTAAGCTACTGTAATTCTAGTACAAATTGTACGTCCAAGAAATGTTCTGTGTAGTATAAGTAACGTGCTAGAGCAGAGTAACTCGTCCGTGACGAAGGCGTTTCCATGCCAATCCCTTCTTCTTTGAGCAGTCTGCAGTTCTTCCTCTGTCTGAGAGATCCTACACAGTGCAGAGCTCACCGGAGAAGCTCCATCTGTATGACACACTTCTGTTGTGTGTTACTGTCAGACATCAGGCTGAAAGATACAGACACATAGTGTTATGTAGTGTTTTTACATGCAAATAAAGGTTAGATGTTATTTCCCTGTTGTCACGCGCGTTTGTGGAGCTCTCTTGTTGCCATCAGCTCTCCTTGTTTGCTGGTGGTGTCTGACTGTGCTTCTGTCTGCCTGTACGTCGCCTAATTGCACTGATTAAGGGCGATGAGGTCATAGAGGGCTGTTGTCACCATGGTGACCCGTTCCTCGTTTGACTGTAAGCTCTGACCCATCAGTGTCGCCCCCTGTGGTCCTTAAGGAACCTCCCCTTCTCAGCGCCCTTCAGCACCAGCCCTTTCCTCTCCTTTACTTCCTGCCAATGTTCTGTTCCTGCTCTGCGTCGCCGTGGAGCTCCTTTCCAGGGGGGGGGGGGGGGGGGAGGGGTGCAAACCCACAGACACCGCCTGCTGCCCCCCGTGGCTGGCCGGTAATTTGGGCGGATGTGGCTGTGATGAATGGTGGTGTGTAGCATGGCGGAGCGCTCAGAGCTGGGAGGCCCCAGCTCGGCTACCACACCTCTCCTGCTGCTGCACCGCCACAGGGCCGGCCAGCCACTCCACCTTATTAATCACCGCTGGTCCTTCCTCCATCTGGGGGAAGACACGGAGCTGTAGGGGAGGAGTCCACAGCCCGTAAAGGGTGTGGGTGTGTGTGGTGCAGGCAGTAGGACAGGGGAAAGGAATCTGGATAATGCAAAGGAAAGAGTAGAGACTTCTGGTTAATTGTTAAGCAGCTGTTTTGCCTTCTCCCGCCTCTGCAGTGCATGATGGGCCGTAGCGTGGCCACTGAGAAGGGCGTTTAGGGGAGGCTACCCGAACACATGTCAGTGGACCACGGGGACGTCCCTCCGCACTGGGAAACCCTGGAGCTCAGCTCTGAGACCACGCAGCTCACATCAGGGCTGTGTGACACACGGAGACACAGAGACACAAGCGCTTTCCCCCTTCACAGGCATGTGTCTGCTTTCTGATTCAGACACACGACGGCTAATTGGCTGTTCTGACGCTGTGCAGAGTCCACAGCACTGATGCAGTTCTGCAGGACCGATGTTGTACAGGGTCGTGTTGAGTCTCTCTGCAAACACTCCGCCACTGCACAGATGAAGCCCTGTTTTCAGGCTGAACACGTTCCTCCCTGAATGTGGGTCATTTGCAGGTACCCCGGGGTACACCTGAGCTTCCTGTCATGCCCTAGTGCAGGGAGCAGAGTCAGAGTGGTGAAAGGTGTCGCTACTGAACCACGTCACATGGCCTCCGCTCAAAACGCCTGAACATACAGCACAGTTATATAGTGCTGACTTGCTTGAACAGAGCAGAGATATAAACGGTTAACGCAGACACTTAGGACGGCTGTCCTCGGTTCCTCTGATCAGATGTGGGATCGCAGCAGTCTGAAGCAGCCGTGGTGTGACCTGTGGCGGGTGCGTTAAAGTGTAGCAGCACAGGACGGTTCGTTGGCCGTGCACAGAAATGACGTTTCAGTGCGGTGGTGGGATCTGACCTCTCTGTCTGTATTTATTTCCATTTTAGGGGGTTTATTACTCCCTAGAGTACTCATGGTTGTTCTAGCTGTGAGCAGAGTGAGTCGTGTGTGTGTGTGTGTGTGTGTGTGTGCACATGTTATAACACAACATGATTATTTATTTCTCTTTGGTTCATAAATAGGCAGAGATGCTCAGAGGGTTTTTGCATATTTAACATACACTACACACACACACACACACTGGCTTACAGAATTCACAGCAGTCAGCCTCGTCTCTACAGGCACAGGTTCACACACACACTTATACACACACACACTCAGACACACACACACTCAGACACACACACACAGCCTCCTCTCATATCAGTTCGGGGGGATACAGACCATGGATCGGAGTCACCCTGCTTATATCAAAACAGCATAATGTGTATCATTTTACAGCTGAAACGTCTTGAACTCAAAGGACTCGTGAGAATACTACCCAGAATTCCAGAGTGCTCACTGGGGAAATGGTCAGGATTCTTGAACACGGCGATGGCCAGCGTGCGTAATAGCTGAACTCTGAACTCTGCCCCGTGGTGTGTGAGGCGGAGGGATCTGCTGATCTCCTGCTCCAGTATGGGCCTGGGTCCCTCCTGTGTGGCGTGGCTGGGCGTGGGACACCCGTGAGCGTGAGTGTGTAATATCAGCCTCAGTAACCACTACTCAGACTGGAGCTCAGTGAGTCACCCCATCTGCTGGGGAGAGAGAGTGAGAGACCGTTATGGGCCCAGGGATGGACCGTGCTGCTGCTGGAGGGTGGAGCAGTTGGGCAGCACCACCCTGCTGCTGCTGGAGGGTGGAGCAGCTGGGCAGCACATGCAGGCTTTCGGGGGGGGGGGCAGAGGCGGCTGGAACCCCAACAGAGCGTCACTCCCAGCAGCACAGAGAACTGAGGCTCCGTCCCACCACAGCACGAACAGGAGACCTAGTCTGACGCCTCAGAGACCCAGTCTGATGCCTCTTTATTCTCACAGGCTCACGCTGTTCTTCTGCCCCTCCTCTCCCTCTCCCTCTCTCTCTCTCTCCCTCTCCCTCTCTCTCTCTCTCCCCCTCTCTCTCTCACTCTCTCTATCCTCTATATCACTCTCAGTTCCTGTCTCTCATTGGTTCATTTCAGTGCTTTACTGCCATATTACGTTATTCTCTAAGCAGGTATCAGAAATACGAAAGCATGGAACACTGAGAATAGAAATGAAACAAAAGGTTCTATTTTTAACCAAGGTTCCGTTTCCAAATGCAGTTCTATTTCAAGACAAAAGTTCTATTTGTAAACACAAGATTGTTTCTAAACGAGGTTCTGATTCCAAAGACGAGATTCTATTTCCTCCTCCCTCCCTCTCTGTAAACCAATGTAAATTGATAAGGGTGTTGTTATGTAGAGGTTTTATTAAATACATCTTTATGTATGCATTATATTAAATAGGGGTTCTGTTATATAGGTTTTTTGCTACATAGGGGTTCTGTTACATGAGGTACTGTTACATAGGGGATCTGTTATATAGGCGTTCTATTCTATAGGGTTCTGTTATATAGGTGTTCTGTTGTATTGGTCTTTTGTTACATAGGGGCTCTGTTACATAGGGGCTATGTTATATAGGGGCTCTGTTATATAGGCGTTCTATTCTATAGGGTTCTGTTATATAGGTGTTCTGTTGTATTGGTCTTTTGTTACATAGGGGCTCTGTTACATAGGGGCTCTGCTATATAGGGGCTCTGTTATATTGGGGATCTGTTATTTAGGTCTTTTTGTCCTGCTTTTTTCTTTCATCAGGGCTCAGCCTTTTGAGATTAACTTGCAGTGCAGACACTACAAAGGTGTGTGTGTGTGTGTGTGTGTGTGTTTGGAGTGGGTGGTAGAAGGATAACATTACTCTGTTGTCATGGTGCCGAATTGTCTAAAGGTTTTGCAAAGCCATCAGGAGATTCTCACTGGATGATAAATGTCTTTAAGTAAATGAAGCAGGTGGAGACTATCTGAACGTCTGAGGCTGCTTTTTAGCAGAGCAGAGTTTTAGCTGCGTGGTCTCTCAATTGAGAAAACCAATGGTCCAATTATGGTGCCATATTTTCATGTCTATAAACACTGTATTTAAGACCAAAAATGAGAAAATGAACTTTATACGGTTGCAAAAACAGCATTGTTGACATTCCCAGAGTGTTTGTGCCCCAGCTGTGTAATGCTGAAACCATGGTGATGATGGTGACCGCGGTGACCATGGTTATGATGGTGATGATGGTGATCGTGGTGACCATGGTGATGATGGTGACCATGGTGATGGTGTTTGGAGCTGCTGTGTGTAGCAGGGCCACCCTAGTGTGCATTAAAGCCCTACGTTCTCCTCCCTGTTGTGTTATGTGTTATATAAATATATAATTTATATAAATAATGAATTAAATTTCTTTATAATAAAATAATTTAAGAAAATTTATAAAAGTCTACATTCACCTTCATCCACGCTGCAATGTCCAGAGGCCACAAGAGAATTAGTCCGTACTATAGCCCCTGGGTGGATGGGTAAGACAGTCTGGCTCTCTCCCAAATCAAACCTGACCCCAGCCTAATTAGACCCACTCACAACATGAACAAAGTAAATTAATTCAGCAGTACCCGCCTAATGAAATGTGACCCAGATTGCCATTTTGAGGGTAACAATAAGGCATAAATCAATTAGTGCCTCTAGTGTGGAAAGTCAAATTGTTTGTAAAACGGTTCGTGTGTGTGTGTGTGTGTGTGTGTGTGTGTGTGGGAGAGAGTTCAGCTCCTTTGACATCCGTGACCACATAATGTGACTGAGTTTCAAATATCCCATTTTCCGGTAATACACTGAGTTCCACTGAGTGGAAATGTTGCATCTACACCCTGAAGTGAAGCTGTGTGCTGTGTTCAGTGCACGGCTGTGTTCAGTGCACGGCTGTGTTCAGTGTAGCGCTGTGTTCAGTGTAGCGCTGTGTTCAGTGTAGTGTTCAGTGCACGGCTGTGTTCAGTGCACGGCTGTGTTCAGTGTAGCGCTGTGTTCAGTGTAGCGCTGTGTTCAGTGCAGGGCTGTGTTCAGTGCACGGCTGTGTTCAGTGTAGCGCTGTGTTCAGTGTAGCGCTGTGTTCAGTGCAGGGCTGTGTTCAGTGCAGGGCTGTGTTCAGTGCAGCACTGTGTTCAGTGCAGGGCTGTGTTCAGTGCAGGGCTGTGTTCAGTGCAGCGCTGTGTTCAGTGTAGGGCTGTGTTCAGTGTAGGGCTGTGTTCAGTGTAGCGCTGTGTTCAGTGTATCGCTGTGTTCAGTGCAGGGCTGTGTTCAGTGCAGCGCTGTGTTCAGTGTAGCGCTGTGTTCAGTGTAGCGCTGTGTTCAGTGTAGGGCTGTGTTCAGTGTAGCGCTGTGTTCAGTGTAGCGCTGTGTTCAGTGTATCACTGTGTTCAGTGCAGGGCTGTGTTCAGTGTAGCGCTGTGTTCAGTGCAGGGCTGTGTTCAGTGCAGGGCTGTGTTCAGTGTAGCGCTGTGTTCAGTGCAGCGCTGTGTTCAATGCAGGGCTGTGTTCAATGCAGGGCTGTGTTCAGTGTAGTGCTGTGTTCAGTGCAGGGCTGTGTTCAGTGCAGGGCTGTGCACACATTCCACATGGACAGAAGTGTGAACACTACCTCCTTTACTCATGTAGGACATTGTTGCTGCTTTTGACGTCTTGCACTTGGAGAACTGTGTGAGCAGGTCTGTGAGAACTACATTAGGCCACAAGTGTGTGTGTGTGTGTGTGTGTGTGTGTCAGAGAGAGAGAGAGAGAGAGAGAGAGAGAGAGAGCGGTGCACTTGACATGCTTGATGTTGATTGCATGATTGCATTCAAACTCCTTCCACTGTGCAATTGAACACAACCCTTCTCTCTCTGCCTGCATAAACACACACACACACACACACACACACACTCACACATACACACTCAGCACACCACACACACTCAGCACACACACACAACACACACACACACTTCATTGCCTTCCCCATACCACACAGTAGAAAAAATATTGACTTTCTCTGTTTCCTCCCTCTCTTCACTGTGCTCTGAGCTGGGTTTGCATCAGCACACACACACACACACACACACACACACACACTGCAGCTGTGAAGGCAGTAATGGATGCTAAGTGAGAGGGAGATGTATAAGGCATCTCAGCTAATAGCTTAGAGCGTTAGTTTGGTTTTTCTTTCCCACAGTATCACACAGCCTGTACTGAGTGTGTGTGTGTGTGTCTGTGGTGTGCATGGTGGTGACATGGTGGACACATGGTGGACACATGGTGGAGACATGGTGGAGACATGGTGGTGGGTGTTGTGCTGGAGGGCGTGTGCCAGGAACAGCAGCCTTGCTGGGTCTGTACGTGTGTCAGTGTCACTACTGGGGTTGGGAGTGTCCTGCCCTCCAGAAACACCAGCAGCCCTGGGAAAGTGAACAGTGATGAAAGGTGAACATAGACAGCGTATTGGAAAGGCTATTTTGTCTGAACACCTGCAGTGTGTCTCTCCTAAATACATGTGTGTCTGGTGAAGTTGGTGGTCAACGTGACAGATGGTTTCTGGCTTCCTGTGTTCAGTGCGTCCTGGCTGGGTTAGCCCTGTTCATGAAGAGTGTGTGTGAGCAGGCTGATGACTCTGACAGGATATGAGGGCGCGCTGACGGCAGCGTTAGCTCGGCGGAGGGCGGAGTGCTTGTGAAACAGGTGCTTTATGAATAATGAAAGCGCTTTATGTCCTGCTGTTGCAGACGCCACTCGGACACCGCCGGGCGACGACAGGCTCTGGCTGACATGATGTGGAGGACTGTGCTGCTAACGCAGAGCCTTCTGTCATGCCAACACGCAGTCTACTGTGTTCAGAGCCTCTTTGTTCAGAAGCCTATTAGCATTACCTGTACCTCATAAGGCTGAGTGCCTGCTGTGTGTGTGAGTGTGTGTGTGTGTGTCTACACAGGACTCTCTCTCTCCATCTCTACTTTATGTGGATTGAGTGTGTGTTGCTCTAATGAGACCCACCAGCCCGACCGTCTTGTTTGTAGTCGTTCCCTCCTCTCCCTCGAGGACACACGTGCTGTTCTTTTGCCCCGAGCCCTGTGCATTATGTATTGGTCTGTGCATGTTGTATAATCGGATTTGTTCTGGATTTTCGCCGCCTGTATTGGCCTTTGGATGTTGGATTATGGGGTCTGTTGTCATTAAACGTTGCTGCTCTGTGCTTGGACGTCTGGCCTCTGAACATTACTGCTCCTTTCTAGTGAATCTTCCTGCTTCTTGTATATGCAAGACTAAAATTAATTAATTCTCTGGTTTTCCGTCCCTGACCCATTTCTTTATTAGGACGATATTAAAATAGTCTGCATTCATGCGGTTAGGGGGATATTCTCCCCCCACAACCATTTCTTCCCCTAAAATCAACATCAGTGTTAGTGGAGCAAACAGGAGATGCAATAAAGACAAAAATGTGCTAACAGTGAAATATGTATTAATGCACAAGTATATTTTTGTCATATTACATCATAATCACTGTAATAACCAGGAACCAATCTCAGAGCTCCTTGGATTTCTGATGCCATCTACAATGACCAATCAGTGAAGGAATGTTTGTTTTTCAGATTCGGGTGGTTCAGGATCTCTTTTCCTCCCAACGGAACCTCTTGGGTTTCCTCCCAGTCCGGCCTGCTTTGGCCACTCCTGTGTTCTCTAGGACTCTGCTGTGAAGGCTCGGTGTCACGGTCAATCGGGTCTGGCACCTTCCAGCACAGGCTCTGTGTGAAGAAGGCTGTGATCGTGTTCAGAGCGATGGCTATGCTGATGCAGACATTGGAGAAGCACAAGAGGAACATGGCACAGGTGTCCTGCCTGACACCATGACAAAAGACGCAGCGATGAAACTGCCGGGTAATCAGCTACTTTTTACAGCCACGCGGGGCGTCAGACATTTAAACTCCACTTTTTGAGTCTGGTACCCAGATGCGGAGATGGCACAGCCTAGCGTGGGGCGTTCTGGTGTGTTCTCACTCACGTTGGTGGAATACACCAGCTGTTCAATTATGCGCTCTTGTCTTTAGTGCTGAGTGCAGATCAGAGGGACCTGTAGTCTGGTTTCACCACTCTCTTCTCTCTCTGTGATACTGTGATCTTAGGGAACTTCATCAAACAGTTCAAGATGAAAAATCAGTGTGAGGTATCAGCATTTTGTAAATGGATGAGAATATATTTTAAGTACAAAGGTTCTCTCACTGGCCTGTTATATCAATTTGTACACGTGTGTAATTTATTCTGCAGGAAAAAACCAGGCCAAATCCCATAACAATAAATATCTGAACCTGTTTGTTAAGTTGAGAGAACACCATAGACACTGATTGATGTACAGTTCCTGAGAACTGAAGAGAGAAAGAGAATCAAAAGAGAGAGAGACTTGCTGAGAGAAAAAAATGAGAGAGAGGGAGATAGACAGAGAAAGAGAGAGAGAGAGATGGAGAGACTCTGCAATATCGGGAGTGTTCTGTCAGATCACTGGGGAGGGGACAGATCATATGAAATATTTACAGTTGTGGAGTGGACAGGAGACACTAAAAGTGAGAATTAATTTCTTAGTCTTCAAACCCAGAATGAGTCGAGCTGGTATAGCCAAGGACACGGCCTTTCTGGAGCAGAAATATATTTCTTCTGATTTCTTATCTTACAGACTGATGGGGTGTGTTGGTGTCTACTGGTAATATCTGAGGTCCTGGAGATGAATGGCTATGACCCAGACGGAACCGAGCCGAACCCTTTTAGCAGGTCGTCCCCTGACTGTGAACAGCAGGGCTTTGTTGATGGAGACGGGTGAAGAAAACCCCTCATACAGCAGTGTGTCCACTAGGATACATTTGTGAACTGTTGTAGTTCACTGGGCCAAACTACAAGCTATCACGAAATCCAGGTGCTGATTTTGGATTGGAGGTCTAACGTTGATGATGAGCTCATGTTTAGTGTTCTCTCTGATGCGGCTGAGTCTCTGATCTTCAGACAGTTTGTTTAACAGCATCTCCAGGAGCTGAAGTGGGTAAGGAGCAGTTTCTTCACTGACCAGCACAGCCTTCCGTGAGGGGACGCAGGACTGAACTGGGCTGAAACCCCTCCAGCAAAGTAGAGGAACCAGAGGAACCGTACAGGCCCAGGAGCTGAGGGTGACCCTGAGCACGACCTGCCCTGCCCTCCCAAGCAGCCGTGCCTGTGAACAGGACACCCCACCCCAGGGCTGCTCCAGGACACCCCACCCCAGGGCTGCTCCAGGACACCCCACCCCAGGGCTGCTCCAGGACACCCCACCCCAGGGCTGCTCCAGGACACCCCACCCCAGGGCTGCTCCAGGACACCCCACCCCAGGGCTGCTCCAGGGCTCCTCTTGTCCTGTCAGGACAGCCTTGTTAAGGGAGCCAGCGATCGATGGCAAAGTCCCGCCTGGGAGGCTGCAGGACCACAGGAAGCCCACAGTGTAGAGTTTCCTTCGGCTTTAACACTGCACAGTCCACTCTGGTGGCTGGATCAGGGCCCGTCCAGCAGAACCCGTCCAGCAGAACCCGTCCAGCAGGTCCAGCAGGGGACACACCAGATGTGCTAAAACAATTTAAAGCAAAAAGAAGAAAATAGTTTTTCTTATAAAATTTCTATAAATAAATATATTTTATATATACACGCATTTTATATATACACACACACAGTATGTATATATACATATATATAGAGAGAGAGAACAGAATCTGGATCTCGTGTTGGCAGGTGTACACACAGACGTGCGGCTGTAACGCGTCTGGTAGGTCTGGGAAACAGCACCAGGTCTGCAGTGAGATGTTGCTTTGCTAGAATTCAGCACAGCTTTGCAGTGAGGAGATGGAGCCGGTCTAACTGCAGCAGATTCAGCCCCTCTACCGCGCCTGGCCTGTCTGTCTCACACACACACACACACACACAATTCTCCATCATCTCTCTGGGTGCTTACCAGTATCGTATGACCTCAAATCCCTTCCTCTACGCTAACTCTCCCCTCCTCTCTCTCTCCCCTTCTCTCTCTCTCTCCTTCTCTCTCTCATTCTGTCTCTGCTGCTCTCCCTCCCTCTCCTTCCCACCCTCTTTTCTCCCCCTCTCCTTCTCTCTCTCTCCATCTCTCTCCCTCCCTATCTCATGGAGCCTTTCTTAGCACTGCCTGATTTTGTGATCAGCAGTACAGTTGTTTTACAAATACCTCTTATTTATCTACTGATTTACTTTACACACACACGCTGTGTTTGCCGTTCTAACAGGGACCGAGTCCTCACACTTCTCCACGCTGCGAAGGCTGTGGCGGTCGGTAGACGTAGCGTGGAGCGTGGAGCGCTGACAGAGCTACTCGCCCGTGCCAGCCGCTTTCTGTCCGGAGCCACGGCGGGACGTCAGAGGCCTTCGTGCTTGTGTGTGCTTCTGTTCTTTTGTTCTTTAGGAGATAAGGCCGCGTGAGAAGAAGCCTCTCTCGGGCGCCACGTGAGAAGAAGCCTCTCTCGGGCGCCACGTGTGAAGAAGCCTCTCTCGGGCGTGTGTTCTGGTGGCCGGCCGTGCAGGAAGTCCTGTCCTGCGTATGTTCTTGCAGCCGGCGTGTTTGAGCATGCACCGATGTCAGGAGCTTCCACGGCGTTGGGGGAGTCAAACACTCTAAGGTCACATGTCCTGTTATAAAAGCTCCACTCAGCAGCGCAGAACCAGCAGCAGTGCTCAGTGCTTCCAAACTGCAGCTCAGTTCCTTCTCATCTGTTTGGATACTGATCTGTGTACAAACATACGACTCCCTCACTCACGTCCTCTTCATCTTGCTCTTTTAATCATTGCCAAGTAAATGAGTGTGTTTGGCCTCCGTATCACTGTCAAATACACCTATAGATCTCTGGGTCTCTTCCCTTTAGAGAGTCTGTATGTAACTCCCTTCAGAGTGAGGAGCAATGGAACTGCAGGAGGGATCAGTCACATGACAGATACCCAGCATGCATCTGGTGACAGATACCCAGCATGCATCTGGTGAACTGTCGGGCAGCTGTGGGGGGAACATTGTTAGCATTAGAATAATCTTAGACTGCACTCTGTGTACACACTCACACACTAAGATCACACCAAAAGGGTTCGTTATCAAATCCTCAGGCGAGATTAGAGATTAGACCAACATAGATGATTAGATTATTAGATTCAAAAATCTATCAAATCTTACATTTTTGTACAAAAAGCTACTTTGTGGGTTTTATGGGAGTCCATGATCTAAACATGCAGAACTCCAAATGTGTTCAGCGGAAACACCCAACAGGAACACTGCTGATTGTCTTTGGGCTTTGGTGTTACCCTTCTCCTATGGCATGCGTGTGTGTGTGCGTGTGTGTGTGTGTGTGTGTGTGTTTGGCAACTCGATCCATGTAATTAGGAACACACACGTTGCACTTTGCGAGGCCCAGGAGATATCCCGCATGGCGCTGTCGGTTAGCGGACAGGGTGTGATTATTCCGCACTAACTGCGTGTGCTCGGAGATAATTAGACCCCATGCTGGACACTCGCCAACAGCACAGCGCTCACACTTACCAGCTGTGCTCGTGCCTGGTGTTTGAACAGGGTGTCACCTTCTATTAGAAGCCCAGTCCTCGCCTATCACAGGAAGCTACACAAAGGCAAACAGAAAGGCGTGTGCTGCCTGACACGTGTGCGGGGGGAGCTGCGACGTCTGGGGCTGCTGTGCTTTCTCAGGCTCGAGGCTGCGTTCCGTAGCCTAACTGATGCCTCCAGCGCAGGGCGCTTTGTATTGCCCCGGGATGGATCTGAGATGTTGCAATTTACACGAATGATTGACACCTCAGGTGGGCTGTCACATGAGCGCGGATTGAACGCTACCTGGTTGCAGATACCTAACTGCTTTCTGCTGTATGCGCCATGTGAGTTGTTTTCATGATCATACCTGCGATACATTTGTACTGTCAGGGGGGGTATCAAGCTTTTCAAAAGTGGGGGTGTTCTGGGATGTCATAGCATGCGTTGTTTGCTACGTCCCCGAGTCGTTCCTTTGGCATCAGACCACAGAACAGAAGACAACTTTCCTCTTGTAGGGCCAAAGCCCAGATCAGCACTGCACCGCCTCGAGGAAGAAGGGCGGTAGTGATATCGTTTGTGAAAGGCTGTGTCAAAAACTCATGTTTACTTAAAAGAATGCTTGTTTTCAGAGGCGCTGAGAAAAACCTTACTATCTCCGTGTCTCGTTCGCCGGTGTGATTTACAAGTTCGCTGATCAGGCGAGATCATCTATCACATCGCTTCATCATAAATGGATTAAACATTCTGTTCCAAGTCATTACCGATATTATTCAAATGTAATGAAATCCATACCCAGATTACTGTACGAGCTCTGAAATAAACCCCTGTCACATCTCCTTAGAACTGAGGGGCTAACAGCACGAGTCTTGTCTGTCGTGTTAATTAGGCTGATGGATAATGTACGTGGAAGGTACGTGTTAAGGCTAAGAAGGACTCTTCCGATCGCTGAACAGTCAGCTGTGATCGCGACTGATGGGGCGATTAGCAAGCAGATGACGCAGCTAAAATGTTTTAATCAAGTGCAATTACTGGTCGGACAGTGCGATAAATTCTAAGGGTGCAATAGGAACCTTAGTAATGGCAGTAAAATCCAGATTAGTTTGGGATGGACGATAAGTTGACTAATAGAGATCTATAATTACATTATGTGATTTAGAAAAAAAAGGGAAATATCATTTGTGACAATTCAGGTTAAATAAGACATAGTATGATTATTAATGGCCATCGGATTATTGTACCATAATATAAGAAATATGATAAGTGAAATCGAAATATGAAAAAAAGTTGCATTTTGATGAAAAGTGAAATCCCCAACAGATTTACCAGTTTCACTTTTTCTACCTCGTATCAGTAAAGATCTGTTTAATCTGACAGTCAGAGGACCTGTGAAGCATCCGTGCGTGCGCACTCTTTAATGAAAGAATAAGATTTCATTGTATTTTTTGGTGAATTTTGAGCAATATGTAATGATATCTACAAACCCTCACGCTCTGTCTGTTTTTAGCGCCAGATGCTTTTTTGTCTTGAATGAATAACAGGATCAATAGTAAATCACCACCTCCCCCCACCTCCCCCCTACAGCGCATGAGACAATGTTTTAAACCAACTGAAGAAAGCTGTCAGAAGTAAAATGTTAATGGTAAGATAAAGGTTCCATATTTAGCTATTATTTTATAAGGTTCACAGCTGACATACTTGCTTTGACTTGTGCTGATGGTAGGCAGGTATTAACACCTACCCGTTAATTTCAGCTCCATTAATCACCATACCAACAGAGCGCTCAGCATGTGTAGTTTGGAAGTGTGTTTATAGTTTTTTTTCCCCTCTGTGTACTATGAATATGTGGATTTCCCTGAAATTAAAAAACATACATTACCAGACATGATGTAATCCAGTCTTTCACTGGGGAAATAAAAACGTGTCCAGCCTAGACGTGGAAGCATTAAACACCTGGTTTAGGTGTCCTGCTGATCCAGAGCTCAGACCAGTGGCATGCTGGGAACTATAGGCAGATGGGTGATGGACTACATAGTCAGAATGACATGTAATAACAGCAATAATAACTACACCAACAATACTATTATATAATACTATTATTCCCATTATTCCTTCCTCCTCTCTCTCTCTCTCTCTCTCCAGGTCGTCTCCAGGGCCACAGTGTTGCTGATCTCTGCTCCAAGTGATAATGACTTTGAGTTGTTTAACCTCAATGACCTTCTCTGGGGAGACATTCACGATCTCTTTGCATGGAGTACAGAACACTCACTCACACACACACACACACACACACACAGTCTTCAGTAGGTTAGGGGTCAGTAGGTTAAGGGTCAGTATGTTAAGGATCAGTAGGTTAGGCATCAGTAGGTTAACATCAGAAGGTTAGGGGTCAGTAGGTTAGGGGTCAGTAGGTTAACATAAGGTTATGGGTCAGTAGGTTAGGGGTCAGAAGGTTAAGGGTCAGTAGGTTAGGCGTCAGTAGGTTAACATCAGAAGGTTAGGGGTCAGTAGGTTAGGGGTCAGTAGGTTAACATAAGGTTATGGGTCAGTAGGTTAGGGGTCAGAAGGTTAAGGGTCAGTAGGTTAGGCGTCAGTAGGTTAACATCAGAAGGTTAGGGGTCAGTAGCTTAGGGGTCAGTAGGTTAACATAAGGTTATGGGTCAGTAGGTTAGGGGTCAGTAGGTTAAGGATCAGTAGGTTAGGCGTCAGTAGGTTAACATCAGAAGGTTAGGGGTCAGTAGGTTAGGGGTCAGTAGGTTAACATAAGGTTATGGGTCAGAAGGTTAAGGGTCAGTAGGTTACGGGTCAGTAGGTTAGGGGTCATTTGCCCGAGGGCAGGGCTGAGGTTTGTAAATGCTTCATATTATAATGTATGTAATTGCTGGAACATAAATTCAAAACATTTCTGCAGAATTCTGCATACAGCCTGTGGGATGCTTTTCCCATGTAGTGTAGTCGTGGTTACTGAGAGGACCCTGTACCTCACTTCCATCTAGTGTAGTCATGGTTACTGAGAGGACCCTGTACCTCACTTCCATCTAGTGTAGTCATGGTTACTGAGAGGACCCTGTACCTCACATACAGCACAATCAGTACAATGATTCTATCAAACATTTTGCACCAAATGTTAATTGGCATGTCTTATTTTGTAGAATTTTATTCAGATTGCATAGAAAGATCTTTTCTCTCTGTCTCTCTATGTCTCTCTCTCACTGTCCCTGTCTGTCTCTCTGACTGAGCTGTGATCACTGAAGCATGGAGTGTTTCAACAGGTCTCCCCAAAGAGGAACTATCCATTATGAATGCCATGCCTTGTATCACAAGCTTCTCTCTCTCTCTCTAATTCAGTTCAGTTGGCATGATCCTATTTATGGTTCTGGGTCAGGTTCTGATATCCCAGGACCACTGCTGGCTGAGCAATGCTTGGGTGGTGGACCATTGTAAGCCCAGCTGTGTCGCTGTGGTGGTGCTGGGTGTTCTGCTGCTGGAGTTTAAACCTCACTACTGGGCTGACAGTGGCTTCTCTCCAGAAATATCCAGTCAGCCGCACTCCTGAGCAGACATGACAAGTTGGAGGACACACACACGCTAACACACACTGACCTTGGGATGAGACTTTGGTTCACTCTTACTGCATACTTATATGGTTAGCATGACTGGTGCATACATATTTAAATCCCTTATGAATATGTATAAAATGGTACAAAGGTAATGCCTTACCCTAGCCCTGACCTCAACCATACAGGACTTTCTTAATACAAATTGGGTGGTAATTGTCAGTAATTAGATCTGTGAGATCATGTTGACAAGGCTGTGTTTGTAATAAACGGCCTGTTTTCTACAGTGGCTACTGACCTGTACATGTAGGTCCAGATGGGGCAGGAGAACTTGGTGCCGCTTCTGTAAAACCCAATTATGTCTCATCTGTGTTTTCTACCTGCACTAAAACACCTGGCCCAGCATGCCGAGGGCAATTAGCCAATGTGTTCTGTTTGAGCAGGAAAAATACACAGAAGGTGGCATGAGTGGAAGTGTAGATCAGCCCAGTGTCTGAGAACCATAGAAATCAGATATGTTTCCTAATTGAAGGGCTGGGAGACAAATCAGGAGGGAGAGTAATAGTCTCACACACACACACACACACACAGGCCCCTGATGAAAATGGCCAACCCCTATTTTTTCATTATCCAATTTCTCCTAGAGACTGTACATCCTAGAGTTTGGACATCTGACCCCATCTGTTCTGAATGCCCAGCTGGGTTTGGGTTGCTGAGGACGTCTGTCTGCACACATTCTGTGGGTGTTTGTTCTGAACCTACTGAACTGAATTCAGTAGCGCCTGCGGTCGCTGTCTCAGTTGGGTAGCAGCACAGAAACGTCTATGGATTACAGCAGAGATATTAAACCTTCATGAGGCAGCAGGAATATGATGTTCTCCACATCCCTCTCCATGCAGAGGTGTTTAATATCTAAAAGCGTTCAGCGTACCCTGAGATATCTGCGCCACTGTGTGCTGCTTTGTTTTACGATAAGTGAACAAAGGCTTTAAAAAACCGTGTGGTGTCGCCCCAGAACTGATCTGTCTGAGCTCCCTGAGAGACAGACCTGCATGCCTGCCATGCACACATGCTCAGTGTGGACCACCTGAAACTTCAATGTCACACACTGAAGTTTATGCCCTAAAAATAATGCATTTTTCATTTTACTTCTAGTATTTACACTGGGGAATTGTAACAGCAGGGAACTGAAATATGGAACCCTTGTTAACAAAGCGTGCGGTTCAGGCAGTGCGGTTCTAATCCAGATTAAGTTATTTTGTGGGTTTGACTCGTGCAGATTTGTTCGTTTTTTTCGACATCTGGAGCGCTGCCTGTTAAGCTTTACATCACAGCGCTACATCAGTGGATCAGAATGACACCATTCATTAGCACTCTGACCTTATTCCTCTGTTCTCCTTACTCAGGGTCTGAAAGGACATTTATCATGCTCTCAGCGCTTTGTGTGTGTGTGTGTGTGTGTGTGTGTGTTGGTTATGCCTCTGCTTTCTTTGCCATGAGAGCCAAAGTTTCCAGCAAAATGAATCTCAAGTGCATTTTGATCTATTGAATCTTCAGAACAAATATTTTGGTAAATGCTGATTTTCTTTTACTGAATTCGTTTCATTGTTAAATAAGATGAATTAGAAATGTGGTGAGGTGTGAGGCCCTGACACAGGAGATGCTGCTTAGGACGCTCAGGTACTTAGACAAGGCTGAGCTGCCTGTAATTCCTGCATGAGAGTGGAAAAGGTGATTTAGAAATGACAAGAACAGCTAATGTCGCCTAATAAACATGTATGACTTACTCGTTTATTTTTAATATAGATCTGTCTTGCAAGTTTAATGACATAACAATTATTCTTCCCTAATGACATTTACAGAAATTAATTTAGCTATAGAGCATTTGATTACTATCACGTGGTAAGATTACCAATCTATCTGTGTGTCTGTCTGTCTTTACATCTTTTTTTAATTTTTTTAATTAACACGATGTTTTTAGACCATTTCTAAGACCGCTATAGAATGCGCTTTTTTCTGTGGACCAGTAGATGGCAGTATTGTCTTTTGAATAATCCTCATTCCTGTTGTACTAACGCTCATTCCTGCCCAATGTTCCTTTGGGGGAGATTCTATATGATGTAATGATTAGATTACCTTGTTTAGCGGATTAGCTCTTCAAACCCACCTGTTCATAAGGCAGACATTTCCATGGTTATGAGTTTGTTTGATTTGTGTTTGATAGTTTTGCTCAGTGTCTTTGGTACATTTCCTAGATTATATACATTTCTATTAGCCTCTTTTGGTAATCGTCCCTGGCTCTGATTAATCCTCTGAACTGATTTATAAAGCATGAGATCAACCAGCTCTTTAAAACAGGTCAGAGGTGCATCTCACGAGCGTTCGACTGGCATGTACAAACAGCACAACATACGTTTATAAGGTCTATAATTGCAGTGGTGCTGCTTCGGTTGCTGTGAGGCTGTTGGCTCTTTAGTCACAGCAAATACTGCGTCTGAACCGGGGAGACAGGAAATTTTAGAAGACATCTTTGGACACATCTAGTCCGTTAGCATCTCAGCTGAAGCCAGAAGAGACGCTATCGGAAAGGTCAGACTGAAGGTGCTACGGCAACACTGTGTACAGGAGAAGCATTTATGTGCTCACAGTGACAGTGCAGTAAACAGTACAACATTGTCACAGTGACATTCAGCACAGTAAGTGTGTCTAACATTCTGAGTTGAGTGGTGTGTGTTGTACTGTTTAGGGTGCATTCTGTGGTTAACAAAGCATTTTTGTAGGTAGTTCTGCATAAAGGGTCTGCTAAAGGCAGGGCTGTAAATGTAAATCTGTGTACATTTACTATGACTTTAGAAAAGATTTACTTCAAAAGTAAAATACATGTAAATTCGTGTTATGTCTTCTGGGATAAAGTAAATGATGTAAATGTAACAAGCCGGAGCCCAAGCAGACCAGCTCATAGCTTTACACACCTGAAGGACACTTTGGACTGAGAAACAGCAGAAGAGGTGATGTAAACCTCAGTGGCCTCAGAGCTCCTGTCACTGGCGGATTAATGGGTCCGGCGTGTGACAGTGTGTTGCTGTGGATGATGTACCAACTGGGATTCCCTGTACAGAGCCATACAACACAGAGGATCTTCACATCTTAGGAGCTCATCTTTAACCATGACAGGACTTTGACTCCAAATGATTTACCAAAGTGTGTGGTCATCCGCGATGTGAGCTCCAGCAGCGTAGCAGCAACAGGTGGTGTTGTGGGAACCACTACTCACGCTGATGGAGGCTCCACCCGCCTAGTGTTGTGCCTTAACCCAACTGAGGAATCGAACTTTTTATGGAAGTGAAAAGTTTTTCGACGGCTGTACGTGCACCGTATGACATGTTGGTTGTCATGGATGCAGTGCGTGAGGATGTTGGAGCAGACGGCAGCGGAGTCCGAACTAGATGGACAAGACGCTTCGAAAAGTTTCCTCCCCCGCTACACTGCAAGGGACACTCTTCACTGCAATGGGGACGAGTTTGTTTCCTGACACGAATGTCAGGTGTAGATAGACTAGACCGGAATTCCTTAGACAGCGCTGTGTGTACACATCTTCCTAAGCGCTGTTTCCGATGTTTATGTTTCTGATTTTGTGTTTTTTTCCTTTGTGCTGTGGAGTGTTGCAAAACAGTAGTCTTTATTTTCTAGATCTCAGTGACTGGTCTGTCCACAGCTGACAGGTCCAGCAGTCAAGAGCATACACCCTGTCCAGTCTCTGCAGTCAATCTCCTACATTCTATAACGTGCAACTGTTTTTGAAACTGATATATGCCACACAGAAAAGTGTAGCTGTATTTTCAGTAACTGCCATCAAAACTTCAGCCATCAGAAAATAAGACCGTCATTCTGACAACCTGCCCCAGCATTCCGACCGTCTTGACCATAAACAGTGACACGCGGACTTCTCATTCTGAAGGCACTGACATGTTCATTGACAAATATTTACTTCTGAGGCTTTTGCGGGTATTGCGTGGTGCTGTTTGTGCGAACCGTTTCGAGAAATAGACTTACTGGGGAGACCGCAAACCCCCACGTAGCACAAAAATAGGCGAGTCGGACGAACAGCGACGCGGCGCGAGGACGCTGGCTGGGAGAAGCCAACAGAGCAATGCTACACATTCAAAACTCTCTCGCGCGGCGGCCGCACTGAGTCGCGGGGTTAAAAACTTTTAACCGCACAAGCAGCAGATCAAGGATTTATTATACTGTTGTTAAACGGCAACTCGTAAATCTTTGGCCGAAGTTGTACATATTTCTTCTCACTTGGTGACCAGCCACCATGTAAATGTCTTGTTTGTCATTTCGTTTGGGTTGTGGTCCGTGTATCGAAAGATCAACAGTAGCTGCACGGGCCGTTTGTCTGTTAATGAGCCCGATCCGTTTGACTCACGAGGCAGCGTGGGCAGTGTTCATCTGGTGGGTTTTCGAAATAAAACTGACGCTTTAATTGAGAAAGTTTTTTTTGTTTGTTTCTAAAATCTACCACATGATTGCAAAAGTTTGAATGTGAGCAAAGTATTAAAATGACTATACAAAACAGAAACATGGTTCACGGATTTAAATCCTTCTTGCTAATCAAAGAGAAAAATAAATTAATGACCTACACGAATTATGCTGTTGTTATTATATTGGCTACTTCGTGTGTAACGTTTATTCAGTTCAAAGCTATTTGTGTATCGCTTAAAACACGCGCCACAAAGCAGTTTTACAGAAGTCATCTACAGAGAAAACGGGTCCAGGCGTCTAATGTCCAAACCAAGTATACAATGGCAGACTCGTTATAATATAGCCTACCCTTCGGAGCCTTGCATTAACTTTTGCGATTCGTTTACGATCTACGTCTCATGCAACTCCGGGGAAAACCTCGTGCGCAGTGGATAGATGAGTTAAGGATCCTTTAGATGGCTGCTCGATATCTCTACACAAACCGGTTCCGTTCGTGGCAGGTGTGGAGGAACCAAAACGGACCGTGTCCCGTCAACAGAGCGCCAATCGGATTCAATCAGAGTCCGTGTCTTTCTTTCGTGCTAGTCAGCTCGTGGGTTTTGCACCACGTGGGATGTGTGTGCATTATCTTCCTAACAGCCTTCTCTGTCACACACACACGCGGAGCAAAAACAACAACAAAAAACAATGTCATAGTTTAGGTTAAAATTAATCAGTGCATTTTATAAGATTGGGTCTAGGGGTCTGCAGAGTTCTGGATGGTTTTACTGTGTAAGACCGATTCCTCATTCAAACCAAGTGTGGTGAACCCTCTCTGGTAAGATAAACCAGAGAAACCTGGAGTGATGAATTTCCTTTCCTAAGAGAACAGGAAGTACCGAAGTTGTGTGCTATTATTCTCCACAATGCACACACTAAAGAAAAAGTTTGAGATAGTGGGAAGGCGAGGCAGCGTAGCCCTGCGGAAGGACGTTTCGCGTTTGTCACGCGTGGGCACCCGTAGTATCACACGCGGAAGAGGACGGGAAACATGGCGTCGGACTCCAGCAAATCTGAAAACGCGGTTTTGAATCCCGCTTCAAACGACGAGGTACGACGTCCGTGGGTTATGAATCATCTCCAGCACGAGTCTGATTAACACGACTTATAGTAGCGTGAACGCGTTGGTTGGCGGGGAGTACGTTTCTAACCGGGGCGAGTGGCGATGTTGTCACAAAGCCCCTCCGCCACACTTGCACGCGAGCGCGGTAACGCTGACTGCGCCGCGCGAGCTCGGCGGCGCCCCGTCGTTAGTCCGCGGGGGTTTACGCCGACGTCCTTCGCTTCATTCTTAGTAGTAAAATTATTCGGACGTCGTGAAAAGCGCTAAACTTTTAAGCAGCTAAACGTGTCTTCCTGCCTGTTAGCCAAAGTTGTGTTGTTAGCGCTTTAGCTGGCTGTGTCGATCCGCGCTAAACAGACACGAGTTAGCTAGTTAGTTAGTTAGCTGCTAACTATTTGGAACTAGCGAACAAGCTTCAAATCTGGCTAACATTAACAGTAAACAGTAAAGACCCAGTCAAACGACATTCGTCTGTGTATTTGAGCGCCCATTTGAGTTTGTGCCAAAATAAGCTACGCGTCAAGTGGCCGGTCGAGCCGGCCATGATTTAGCCAGCTAGCCATGCAGCTAGCCAGCCTTAGCAACGTTCATCCAGCCAGCCTTAGCAACGCTCATCCAGCCTGCCTTAGCAACGTTCAGCCCGCCAGCCTGCTAATTTAACTGCCTATAGATAAATACATCTAACCAGACTTATGCTAGATCTGATTCAAAGCTTGCAAGAGGAGTCTGACCTCGAGCACAGAAACTTGCTGTACTGCGGTCAAATATATATATATATATATATATATATATATATATATATATATATACACACACACACACACACACTCAAACGTGGCGTGTATGTCTGAGCTGCACTTTAAACGGTGGACCACAGATATTGGGTTATTCAGCATATTTTACATAATTATGGGGACAGAGCATGTTGGGTAATACAGGGTGGGGTTGACCCCACTTCTCTGTAACGTGTGTTGCTTTTCCATGTGTACTGTTATGCTTTAACAGCTGTGCAGAATCATGCAGAACGTTTGTGATTCAAGTTAGAGAGTCTGCAGTAGACGACTTAGCAGTGACATAACAGGCTTTTTAAAAGTTTGTCTCCTGAGAAAGTTTTGAGAAGTCTAAATGCTTAGTTGTAATTTTTCTATTTTCTGTTGCGGTGACTTTGAAGAGCATGATTGATGGGGGGGGGGGTGGCGATCGTCATGCGCTGTGGACATCTGATGTGTAATGACCTACATATTTCCTTGTTTTCTGTGATGTGTAAACAAATAAAATCACCTTTTTCATGCTAGTCTGGCACTAGTGCCTTTCAGTAGGAACCTGTAGGAACCTCCACCTCCTCCTCCTCCTCTCAGCACCACTGCTCTGCAATATTCGCGTATATTCATCCATAACATCCAAGTTTGTATCTGCATCTAAGTACAAGGAACCATACAGGAATCATCTGTACACCACTTCACATGTGCTTATGCAACATTCAGTCTTAAAGCTCCGTCCTTTCATACCTGTGATTTAAAACAGCCTGATTTTCGTTTGTTAATCAGTAATATTTATACTCTTCGTGTGTGTGTAAATAGTCCAACATGTCGGTTTGTTTGGTATGGCACGCAGAAAAACAAGCCGAAATAAACAGATTGTGACCTGATTGTATGTAAGGTCTTGAAGCTTCCCCTTCCCCCTCGTGATCAGCACACATCTGGCTAACACTGATGTCTGCTTCTGGAGAACACTGATGTCTGCTTCTGGAGAGCACCCAAGCCCTGCGTCTCCACCTGCACGCCGACATGCGCGTCTGCTGTAGTTTCACACTGTGATGGGGTTTGGCCAGCACAGCTGTGAAGTCGTTTCCAACCATGTTTTGCTGCCAGCACTAAAACGCCTTTTCCAGTTCGGTACCACAGCACAGATTCACTTCTCCAGTCTGCAAGCTTATTATGTCCTGTCAAAATCCAAACCCTGGAAGTGTGGAGGAATGTTTGGTCCTTTCTGGAAGGTTTCATTTGCATTTGGACATCCAGTCAGAAATGATTCAGCGTGCGTGTGAGCGTTCCTCCCACTCGAGGGGAGGTTGACACCAGCTGGAGGGGCAGCAGAGCCAGCCGAGGCTGTCAGTCACGCGGTGGGGGCCTGGTTCTCCGCCCGCAGCTCCCAGCTCCAGATAAAGTGCTTACCTGCCTCTAGGTCCGACTCTTTGTGCCGTTTTTAGCGATGAGCAGGTTCTGGAGCTATTAATAATTCTCCTCATCCAGCCGCGATGCTCGGCACCCATGCGCCTCGGCGAGGAGATGAGGTAGCGCTCCCTTATCAGCCTGCCTGCTGAAGTGCTGAATAACACGAGAGGCTCTGAACACGCCTCCGTTGCGCCGGGTTGCAGAAACACCCGAGATTGTGCTTTAGCAGTGGATGCTGCTCCTGAAGGCATTTCAGTTTTGCAGAGAAAAGCAAATCTATTGCTGTTCTGTTTGTTGACCCCCCCCCCCCCACACACACACACACCCCCGGAGCCTGGCCCGCCCACACGTGTGCGGCTGCCAGAGCAGAGGCTGTGTCCACACACGGGCCCACACGTCTGCTGCTCACGGGGTCCAGCCAAACAGCAGATTGAGTTCTGATTGAAACTGAACTGCAGGCACCGTCGGCGTCCCTGTAGAAATCAGGCTAGACCTCTCTGCGCCTCGTTCTGTCTGAGAGTCTGCGAGTCGGGTTCCGGTCCAGTCAGCAGAGGAGCACTCTGGGTAGACACGTCTGTGTGCCTCCTCACCCATTAGCAGCTCCCCCCCTCCCAACCCCGCGACCCCACACACTGGCCCTGAGGCATTGTGGGCCGCTACCTGCTGCTCAGCTCCTGTGCTGCCTCTACAGGACACAACAGATAACGGTGTGTTTTCTTCTGTCCCTCGCTTTTCTCCTCTCTTTCTCTCGCTCTCTCATTTCTCTGTCCTCCAGTCCCAGGACTCCAGACCAGGTGGGACACATCGTCCTGAGGCCAGCAGAGACTCCAGCTCCTCTGAGGACGGAGAGAGTGTCCAGGCCAAGCAGAGCGGGACTCCGGGTGAGACGCGCTCCTCCTCCGTGGGCTACAGTCTGACCTCAACCCACATGACATTCTCTCTGACAGGGTTCACTTCCTCTGTGTCGGGGGACATCGGTGCAGTTTCGAGTCATCCGTAGCGAATCTTTCCAGCGGCTCGCTGCTGTGTGTCACGCTCATACACGAGGCTGTGCTGCACATTCAGAGATAATGCTGGAAGTTGCAGGCCGGCGGCTGTCCTGCGCTTCCACGTCCTGCGCTTCCACATCCTGCTCTCCCACGTCCTGCTCTCCCATGTCCTGCGCTTCCACGTCCTGCGCTGTCTTGTCCTGCGCTACCATGTCCTGCTCTGTCTTGCGTTTGTCCCTTTGTGGGCGGATCCTGGAGATCTGCCTGGGGACACAGAGGAGGTGTCTGCAGCCTTCACATCTGAGCGCTGGTCCAACACCCCCACTTTTGCTTTCTGGCCAGCTTTAAATATACATTTACACTCACTGACTGTCACATTGTTCACACACACACACACACACACACACACACGGCTGGATTATGTTGGCTAGCAGTGACACTGTCAGCACCTCCAGCTCACGTACAGAGTGGGACACCTTGGAGTTCTACAGGTGGAGGAACAACACGGGTTAGTTTGACTTGCATTGCCCTTGTGGCTTCAGTGCTGTTAACTGCAGTGCTGTACCTTCAGCTTGTCTCTAGAAACGAGGTGTTTTTCTCAGCGGCACAACACGGCACAGAAGTGTCAAGCGTTGTTCTTTCTTAAATGATTTCCACATGCTCCTTGCTGTGATAATTGTTTGTAAAATGCTTTGTATGGATATCTGGCAACCTGAAGCTTGCCTGGTTGTGTTTGTGATGAGGCTCAGTGCAACGTTTTTCCGTCGCCTAATATCTTCATCCGTACAGAGCCCGTCTTGTTTTGGATGTTTTAAGTGTGATTGGATAAGTTAGCTGAGTGTACTGGCCAGGTGAAGTCACTGTGACCCTTGACCTCTGCCCTAGTGCATGATGATGAACCATGACCTCATTTAACCTCTAGCAGTTAGACAGGGTGGTGCCCTTGTCACTGTTGGTCTGTTGGTGCTGGTTGACTGGGCTAGAGGGACCTAGACGGAGGACAGTGGAGCACCTGACAACTCCTACCTTCACCTCCATCAAGGGGGGGGTCTTATCAGACTGATCACACTGCCTGTGCTCTCTCCAGCCTCTGAGGGGCAGCATTGCTTCAGAGAATCAGACTCGGGGGGCGGGGCTTATCGGACGGATCACTGTCTCTCTCCAGCGTTTGCGGAGCAGTGTTGCTTCAGAGAATCAGACTCGGGGCGGGCTTATCGGACGGAGTGTTCCAGCGTTTGCGGAGCAGTGTTGCTTCAGAGAATCAGACTCGGGGGGCGGGGCTTATCGGACGGATCACTGTCTCTCCAGCGTTTGCGGAGCAGTGTTGCTTCAGAGAATCAGACTCGGGGGCGGGGCTTATCGGACGGATCACTGTCTCTCTCCAGCGTTTATGAGCAGTGTTGCTTCAGAGAATCAGACTCGGGGGCGGGGCTTATCGGACGGATCACTGTCTCTCTCCAGCGTTTGCGGAGCAGTGTTGCTTCAGAGAATCAGACTCGGGGGGGCGGGGCTTATCGGACGGATCACTGTCTCTCTCCAGCGTTTGCGGAGCAGTGTTGCTTCAGAGAATCAGACTCGGGGGGCGGGGCTTATCGGACGGATCACTTCTCCAGCGCTTTCGGAGCAGTGTTGCTTCAGAGAATCAGACTGGGGCGGGCTTATCGGACGGATCACTGTCTCTCTCCAGCGTTTGCGGAGCAGTGTTGCTTCAGAGAATCAGACTCGGGGGGCGGGGCTTATCGGACGGATCACTGTCTCTCTCCAGCGTTTGCGGAGCAGTGTTGCTTCAGAGAATCAGACTCGGGGGGCGGGGCTTATCGGACGGATCACTGTCTCTCTCCAGCGTTTGCGGAGCAGTGTTGCTTCAGAGAATCAGACTCGGGGGGCGGGGCTTATCGGACGGATCACTGTCTCTCTCCAGCGTTTGCGGAGCAGTGTTGAGCAGTGTTGCAGTGTTCAGAGCTTCAGTAACCTAGGGGGTTAGGGGGTTAGGGCGGTTAGGGTTAGCAGTGTTAAGCAGTGTTACTAAGCAGTGTTGCTTCAGTAACCTAGGGTTAGGTTAGGTGTTAAGCAGTGTTACTAAGCAGTGTTGCTTCAGTAACCTAGGGTTAGGGTTAGGGTTAGCAGTGTTAAGCAGTGTTACTAAGCAGTGTTGCTTCAGTAACCTAGGGTTAGGGTTAGCAGGTTAAGCAGTGTTTAGTGTTGGTAACCTAGGGTTAGGGTTAGGGTTAGCAGTGTTAAGCAGTGTTACTAAGCAGTGTTGCTTCAGTAACCTAGGGTTAGGGTTAGGGCGGTTAGGGTTAGCAGTGTTAAGCAGTGTTACTAAGCAGTGTTGCTTCAGTAACCTAGGGTTAGGGTTAGGGCGGTTAGGGTTAGCAGTGTTAAGCAGTGTTACTAAGCAGTGTTGCTTCAGTAACCTAGGGTTAGGGGTTAGGGCGGTTAGGGTTAGGGTTAGCAGTGTTAAGCAGTGTTACTTAGCAGTGTTAAGCAGTGTTACTAAGCAGTGTTGCTTCAGTAACCTAGGGTTAGCAGGTTAGCAGTGGCAGTGTTTAGGGGTTAGCAGTGTTAAGCAGTGTTGCTTCAGTAACTAAGCAGTGTTTGCTAGCAGTGTTAACCAGCAGTGTTGCTTCAGTAACCTAGGTTAGGTTAGTGTTACTAAGCAGTGTTAAGCAGTGTTACTAACCAGTGTTGCTTCAGTAACCTAGGGTTAGGGTTAGGCGGTTAGGGTTAGCAGTGTTAAGCAGTGTTACTAAGCAGTGTTGCAGTAACCTAGGGTAACCTAGGGGGTTAGGCAGTGTTTTCAGTAACCTAGGGTTAGGTTAGGGTTAGCAGTGTTAAGCAGTGTTTAAGCAGTGTTTCTAAGCAGTGTTGCTTCAGTTAGGGTTAGGGTTAGCAGTGTTACTAAGCAGTGTTGCTTCAGTAAGGGTTATAAGCAGTGTTGTTAGGTTAGGGTTAGGCTTCAGTAACCTAGGGCAGTGTTACTAAGCAGTGTTGCTTCAGTAACCAGTCGCTGCCTTTTCTCCATGTGGTTGCTAGGGTTAGGGTTTCTCCATGTGGTTGCTAGGGTTAGGGTTTCTCCATGTGGTTGCTAGGGTTAGGGGGGTTTCTCCATGTGGTTGCTAGGGTTAGGGTTTCTCCATGTGGTTGCTAGGGTTAGGGTTTCTCCATGTGGTTGCTAGGGTTAGGGTTTTCTCCATGTGGTTGCTAGGTTGGGTCTCTCCATGTGGTTGCTAGGGTTAGGGTTTCTCCATGTGGTTGCTAGGGTTAGGGTTTCTCCATGTGGTTGCTAGGGTTAGGGTTTCTCCATGTGGTTTAGGGTTAGGTTTCTCCATGTGGTTGCTGGGGTTAGGTTTCTCCATGTGGTTGCTAGGGTTCTCCATGTGGTTGCTAGGGTTAGGGGTTTCTCCATGTGGTTGTTAGGTTAGGTTTCTCCATGTGGTTGCTAGGGTTAGGGTTAGGGCGGTTTTCTCCATGTGGTTGCTAGGGTTAGGGTTTCTCCATGTGGTTGCTAGGGTTAGGGTTTCTCCATGTGGTTGCTAGGGTTAGGGTTTCTCCATGTGGTTGCTAGGGTTAGGGTTTCTCCATGTGGTTGCTAGGGTTAGGGTTTCTCCATGTGGTTGCTAGGGTTAGGGTTTCTCCATGCGTTAGGGTTTCTCCATGTGGTTAGGGTTAGGGTTTCTCCATGTGGTTGCTAGGGTTAGGGTTTCTCCATGTGGGCTAGGGTTAGGGTTTCTCCATGTGGTTGCTAGGGTTAGGGTTTCTCCATGTGGTTGCTAGGGTTAGGTTTTCTCCATGTGGTTGCTAGGGTTAGGTTTCTCCATGTGGTTGCTAGGTTAGGTTTCTCCATGTGGTTGCTAGGGTTAGGGTTTCTCCATGTGGTTGCTAGGGTTAGGGTTTCTCCATGTGGTTGCTAGGGTTAGGGTTTCTCCATGTGGTTGCTAGGGTTAGGGTTTCCACCACCACCACCACCACCACCACCACCACCACCACCACCACCACCACCACCACCACCACCACCACCACCACCACCACCACCACCACCACCACCACCACCACCACCACCACCACCACCACCACCACCCCCCACCACCACCACCACCACCACCACCACCACCACCACCACCACCACCCCCACCACCACCACCACCACCACCACCACCACCACCACCACCACCACCACCACCACCACCACCACCACCACCACCCACCACCACCACCACCACCACCACCACCACCACCACCACCACCACCACCACCACCACCACCACCCCCACCACCACCACCACCACCACCACCACCACCACCACCACCAACCCCACCACCACCACCACCCCCACCACCACCACCACCACCACCACCAACCCCCACCACCACCACCACCACCACCACCACCACCACCACCACCACCACCACCACCACCACCACCACCACCACCACCACCACCACCACCACCACCACCACCACCACCACCACCCCCACCACCACCACCACCACCACCACCACCACCACCACCACCACCACCACCACCACCACCACCACCACCACCACCACCACCCCCCCCACCCCCACCACCCCCCACCACCACCACCACCACCACCACCACCACCCCCAACCCCCCACCCCCACCACCACCACCACCCCAACCCCCACCCCAACCCCCCACCACCACCACCTCGTGTGTGTGTGTGTGTGTGTGTGTGTGTGTACATCTGTGCTCGTGTGTGTGTGTGTGTGTGTGTGTGTGTGTGTGTACATCTGTGCTCGTGTGTGTGTGTGTGTGTGTGTGTGTGTGTGTGTGTACATCTGTGCTCGTGTGTGTGTGTGTGTGTGTGTGTGTGTGTACATCTGTGCTCGTATGACTTCATGCGTGTGTGTGTGTGTGTGTGTGTGTGTGTGTGTGTGTGTGTGTGTGTGTGTGTGTGTGTGTGTGTGTGTGTGTGTGTGTGTGTGTGTGTGTGTGTGTGTGTGTGTGTGTGATTTATGGTGTGTGAATTTGCTTGCTCAGGTGCGTCTGAATGCTAATGCTGTAAAAATGAAAACGGGTATTTTGTAAATGGCCGTTTTGTTGTAATGGGAGTGTGTAGGGTGTGTAGGGTGTAGTGTGTGGAGTGTAATGTATGTAGGGTGTGTAGTGTGGAGTGTAGGGTGTGTAGGGTGTAGTGTGTGTAGGGTGCTGTGTGTACATTTACGGCATTTAGCAGATGCCCTTATCCAGAGCGACTTACAAAAAGTGCTTCATTGTTTTACTCAGAAAAGTGTGTAGGGTGTGTAGTGTGTGTAGGGTGTAGAGTGCTGCCTGTGTTCTAAGGGGAGTTTTGGACGTCCATCCACTTTCCACTTTCACCATCGCCATCTTGGTCCTGAGCGTCTGCTGCTGGTCCTCCAGCAGATGTACCGCCAAGGTGGCTCACAACAACCGTGTCTGTTCGTTCACTTTTAAGGTGGTCCACAGCGTAACCTTATGAACCATCTTGCTACGCAACAGCTTGCTACCTTAAATTGAATCTGCAGTTGGTTTTCCAGCTCATTTGTCCTCACAACCTGCCGTATACCACCCCCCCACCCCCCAAACCCCCCCATCGTTCTATGGCGTCTGTGGTGTATTGTGCCCCCCAACCCGCGCGGCAGCTGAGGAAGAGTTGGTGCTTGGTGAGATTACAGGTTTACTATAAATGAGCTCTTCAGTGGAACATTAAGTAACTTTGTTCTTTTGTTGTTGTGAATGAACGTCTGCTCGCTGCATTAAGACACTGCAGCCTCTACACATTAAACCCCCACTAATTGGTGTATGCAGATTCGTATCTTAACCTGTATGAGTGCGTTCTCAGCATATTAATCTCCCCCAGATGGAGGCGATGTTTGAACCCCCTTCTGTACACTACATAAATGGTGCGAGCTGCATCTTTCACACAGTGCACACAGCCACTGTTGGCTTTTATCATGTCTTGTTTGTGTCCCTTTATGTTTGATCATTTATTTAGAAGGAGGCTTCTTCCACGCTGGAGTGATTCTTTTCTCATCTCTTTCACTGATTTTCTTTCCAGAGGGAGAGGGTGGTGGTGTTTCGGTAGACCGAGGTGGCGGAGGAGCTGCCCCTGATGTGGGTGTGTCTGGAGAGGGCAGCCCAGCAGAGCCCGTCCCGAGGGGTGGGTCTGGATCCAGCGACCCCCGCGACTCAGAGAGCAGCAGCGAGGAAGACAGCGACGATGGCACCTCCCGCAAGATGAAGAGCAGCATAGCACACATCAGGGTCTGTAGCACCTGCTGAGATGTCTGTAGTGCTGCATGCATAAACACAAGGCTTTCTGTTCAGGCAGTAAAGACGCGAGTCTTAAACCTGGAATGGATCCACCTGTTTCCATCTCTTCATATTGTTTTCAGCTCCTGTTGCTGTGAGATTTCACACACACATCACTGATGTGCTTTGTCATTTTGGTTCCAGAGGGGTTCCCACGACGACGGCAGCCGGGCGAGGTGGAGGAGTCCGTCTACGGACGGGTAGGCACAAGCTGTGTCTTGGATGTGTCTCTCTGTGCTGGTTTCTCTCTACTGATCTCTCTCTCTCTCTCTCTCTCTCTCTCTCTCAGGGACAGGAACAGGGGAGAGTCTCGTTCTCGTTCCAGGTCCCGCTCACCCCGTGGTCGGGCAGCCTGGCGGCACAGGTGGGGGTGCCCTCTCCTAGCTGGGGTTCACTTTGGCTTCCAAACTTTTAGATGCTTTTCATTCCTTTTATTTGAAGTTCTTTGTTGTGTTATTATGATAATCTATGATTACATCGTGTTTAATATCTGCAGGTCCAGAGAACGAGATGCTGAGCGTGCAGAACGCCGCTCCAGCCGGGACCGGGACCGCAGCCGGGGCGAGCGCAGGTCCAGCTGGGACCGGGACCGGAGGAGAGGGCGGTCCACCTCCCCACCGCCAGCCCAGAAGCCCCCCGTTGACGAGCCCCCCACCAAGAAGAAGAAGGAGGAGCTTGACCCCATCCTGATGCGCTCGGGTGGAGCCTACATCCCCCCCGCCAGGCTGCGAATGATGCAGGCCCAGATCAGTGACAAAAGCAGGTGGGTGGGTGTGGCCCTTAGACCACTCCCACTAAACACCACACCTCCTACAGCCACCTACAGTGGCTTTTAATGAAAACATATCGGATCGGTACTGATATCTGGTGACGCTTCTGGTATCTGATCGGGACCAGAAGTCATCCCAACTCTGTTTGAAAGCTATATTGGTAAAGAGTTGCTGTTATTCATGTAGTTAAGGAGGTCCCTCCAAACCCCTCTGAGCCCAGCTGGACATTACTGATGGACCTCTGAGTGATCAGGCACGCCTGTGCTGACCCAATGTTCTCCTCCGCTCTCTGAGAAAGGAGTCTGATGAATGATTCCCTCTTACCCTTTACTTAAATCACGCGTGTGTTTTGGTGCAGCTCTCGGTAGATCAGCGCTGGACCTTTATGCGATCTCAAGTGCTTTGTTTCTCCTTGTGCGATGTAGCCTGGCGTTCCAGAGAATGAGCTGGGAAGCCCTGAAGAAGTCCATCAATGGTCTGGTCAACAAGGTGAACGTGTCCAACATCGGCAACATCATCCAGGAGCTTCTGCAGGAGAACATCGTGAGGGGCAGGTGAGGCACGCAAACTCCTCCACCCACACCCACATCTCCACCCACATGGAGCTCCGGCTCTCAAGCGTCTCAGAACAAGCACCACATTGAACATCTGCGAGCAGATAGCAGATCTGTGTACCAGAGGAGAACCCTCCGTCCCAGCGGCGATATCCATCCTGACGCTACATAACATTACAAAAAATAATTAAGAAATACGTCAATAAGATCAATAAGTTTTTTGGTTGTGACTATTCGTTTTCATTAGCCACTCCATTCCAGTGTACTTTAAGGCGACAAGTGAATCTGATTTTATGAATTGTCTCATTTATTTCTAATGCAGTGATTCGTGTGAATAGAAAATCTTTATGGATCTGGATAGTAATGTAATTTATATGGATGAAACAGCTGAATATCTTTTGGCTGCAGAACAAGCAAATCTTAATCTTGTGAGTAGCAGGATGCTGTTGCTTGGGCAGATGCGTTGCTCGGGGCAGCCGTTGTCATGGTCTCCCGTGTGTATTTCAGGGGTCTGCTGGCCCGATCCGTCCTTCAGGCCCAAAGTGCCTCGCCCATCTTCACGCACGTCTACGCCGCCCTGGTGGCCATCATCAACTCCAAGTTCCCTCAGATCGGAGAGCTCATCTTGAAGAGACTCATCCTCAACTTCCGCAAGGGCTACCGTAGGAACGACAAGGTCAGAGGTCACGGCGCGCCCGCTCTTGCACACCGATGCTGGGCGGAGCTTCGACCTTCTTACTCTGGATTCTCCTCAGAAGCTTTTTTTTTTAGTTACTTGGTTTAAACCAGTAATGGGACGATCCTGTTCTCAACCAGCTCAGGCTGGTGATCATACGCAGGGCGAAAACGCCCGATCCTGTACTAAAGATGCTTCTGTGTCCGATATAAATTTCTATACCGTTTCCATAAAAAGATCCTTTCTTTAAGCATGAAGAGCTTCATGTTCAGGTGCGCCCTCTGGTGGTGGTGTGGGTACTCCACCTGCTCCTACAGGAGGAGATACTCATCTTCTTGTCCTCTCTGTGTTTCAGCAACAATGCCTCACAGCCTCCAAGTTTGTGGCCCACCTCATCAACCAGAACGTGGTACGAGCCGCCCCCCTCGAGCTCCCCCACCTCAAACTGAAATGATGTGTGCTTGAATGATCAGCTGACCATGATGTGGCCACTAAAGAAGTTTCTTTAGTGTGGGAAGATATTTCAGGCAGGGATCTGGGCCGCGTGAGATTTATTTGTGAGATGAAGAGGGTTTGATTTTATACCACAACAGCTTTAGTGTTGCACTACAGACCACAACATTTAGGGAGGCAGCTCAGAGCTGAGTCCTGATCTGCGGTATAATCCTGCCAGTCTTTGTTATTGATGTGCGTCTTTTGTTTATGTTCGTCTACAGGCTCATGAAGTTCTGTGTTTGGAGATGCTAACCCTGTTGCTGGAGAGACCCACTGATGACAGTGTTGAGGTGGCCATCAGCTTCCTAAAGGAGTGTGGCCTCAAGCTCACCGAGGTGTCCCCCCGTGGCATCAATGGCACGTGGAAATCACCTTTGTTTTTTTATTTATCCTCTGAGGGATTTGTAGAAAGACTTCTGTCTTGGTCCAGAAATGCCAACAAGGCCTGAGTGACGTACAGTCACATTTCTGCTCTCGCGTCTAAACAAGGCAGTTTGACCACGGCACCTTCAGCGTGGTGCTAACTGAGCTTCGGTTAGGTTGTCTCCATGAGAACAAGGCATGCTGGGTGTTTGTTGAGAGGAGGAGGAGCTCGGTGTCAATCACTTCCAGGGTTATAGCAGCTTAACTTGTGAGAGTCGTTTATTACATCATTTACAGACTGGAGGCCTCTGCTGTTAAACGGCCTCAGTATGTCGTCTGGATGGGCATCAAAGTGGTGATGGTGAACTAACTGCTAAAAGCTCTATTATGTAGTTCATGGTGGGTTTGTCCACTGTTTGTTTGTATGTCCACTAGTAAGGACATTGTCATGAATCTGTTATCCGTCTATTATCCACAGTTTTTCGTTGTCCCTGGTTCGGTCTCTGATAATCTGTGTTCACACTGTCATGATGTGAAATGTGGTTGTGTTTCTGTGCTTGGTGGGGGTGGCTGTCATATGTTTGGTCATATTCTGCTGACGTGAACATACAGATTGTGTGATTTTTAAGGAGGACGTGCATTTTGCTTTAGAAATTAGCTGTTTTTTTTTGTTTTGATGACTCTCACTCCCTCTGTGCTGTTGGCTCACTGCTTTGTTAAGGGTGGACTGGTGTCAATCTAGTTTCAGAGCTGAAAGACGTTAGGCTAGGCTAGGCTAGGCTTTTCTTTCTTTCAAATGTGGGCATCAAGTCAGAGGGCCAAAGTTTAAGAGTCTCTGTAAGAGTCTCTATACTGTAATATGTTGTGTGTCATTTTATAAATGTGTTTTTGTTTTTTTTAACAGCCATCTTTGAGCGTCTGAGGAACATCCTTCATGAGTCTGAGATTGACAAGCGCGTGCAGTACATGATCGAGGTGATGTTCGCCATCAGGAAGGATGGCTTCAAAGATCACCCCGTCATACCGGAGGGCCTGGATCTGGTGGAGGAGGAGGACCAGTTCACTCACATGCTCCCCCTAGAGGACGAGTACAACCCTGAGGACCTGCTGAGTGAGTTGCCCTGCGCCTGGTTCCACCTGCCCCAGGCCTGCAGAGCGCTGTGTGTCCGGCCCAGTGTGCTGGCTATTCAAACGCACCCCCTGGACCTGAGCGGTTCTGTTGAATGTGTCAGTGAATAATTCAGTTGTGTGTTGATCAGCTGTGTTGATCTGGCACAACTCAAACGAGGTTGAGGTTCGACCCCAGGCCCGAAGCGCACACACTGTTTTTTAGTGCCTGACGATGTAGTGTGCAGGTGTGTGTTCAGCGGTGCAGCTTGGTTCTTTTGGGTCTGGATCAGGTTCTGAGCAGCATGATCATTTCAGAAGATCGTAATCGTGCCTCATGGGAAATACGTGCAAAACACCCATGAAGCCAGAATGGCGTAAGCACAGCAGTACGAAGGCAGAGTGGCCTTGTGTTGGTGGGAGTAGATCATGATGGAGCCAGGAGTGACTGGTTTTGTGTATTTTCTTGAATCATTACCAAGTGATTGAGAGGCTGTGAACAAGCTCTCCGAATCCAATATCTTCACAATTCCAATTTACTTCAAGCAAAAGTCAACTCAATCGATACAGTACTGGCTTACTAAAATGATCTTTTTTTAGTTATGAATTCTGGTGTATAATGGTGTTAGTTTGTGATTATCTTGCTCCAACACATCTAATCAACTCCTCATTTAATGAGCTGGATGAGTAACCGAGTGTGCTACATCAGTGCGATCGCCATGGTGATCTGTATCCGGCAGGCTGGAGCAGCCGGAGCTGGATCTCCTGGACCTGGACTGCTAAGGCCTATAGTGCTTGGGGACGAATGAGCATTTATATAGTATAATCTTTTTTTCTTTTTTTTTTTTTTAACAGATGTCTTCAAGATGGATACAGACTTCCTTGAAAACGAAGAAAAATACAAGGCAATTAGGAAGGGTAAGTGGGGGGTGACCTTGTCGGACTGTAGAGAGATTTTCTTACACTTTGCTTGAAAAGTCCCAGTGAGGAACCCGAGAACCTTTATTGGACTACAGAGGGAAATGGGAGGGTTAAGAGATGCAGGTGGACCTCTGACCTTCTGCTGAACTTCACAGAGATCCTGGATGAGGGAAGCAGTGACTCTGGCGATGACGCGGAAGGGAGCGATGAGGAAGAGGAAGAGGATGAAGATAATGAGGAAGACGGAGAAGCTGGAGAAGGTAATTGTGGGCCTCAACAGTCTCGTTTAGAGTTTCTTCTTGATGTTCACGTGGGTTGGTTTCTCTGAGCTGGTCAGTTTGTCACTTATTTGAATTATAAACAGTCATGTACATGGATCTGAAGAATCATTGTTTTTTTTGTTTAGGAAAACAGTCTTTAAACTGTAATGTCTACTCACTTCCTTTGGTTCTGATGTGTAGTCACTGACTTGATTATTAACAGCGGAGTGGAAGATTAACAAATTGTGTGTGAATGCTGTGGTTATGTTGTAGCCAAATATATTTCTGAATGCAATTTTGCAAACATTTCTTACATTCAAATGCTAAAAATATCACTGTTTTTTACTTGTTTTTGTTGCGTTCAGATAGGTTTCTCAGGTCATCATTTTCAATAACAATCGTTTATAACAATAACATCCTTTCCAATAAGAAATCGGTTTTGCTTTTATTTAGCTGCAAAAACCAAATTGTGACCCACCTTCAACTTTGCTGTCAATCACACAAGGTGCTGGTAGGTATAGACATGCAGAGGTGCTTTGAGTGCATTTAGATGGAAGGAAATATATTAATTGTCCTTGCTAATGGCAGCACGTACAGATGAAATCATACTTGTCCCAGGATCAAACTTAGAGGCACTCAACAGGACAAAACATGATGCTTGGATGAGCAGGTTCCATACACAACATAATATTCATGGCTACTCTGATTCAGAACCAATTTAACACAGAGAGGCTACCTCACAGAGAGGCTACCTCACAGAGAGGCTACCTCACAGAGAGGCTACCTCACAGAGAGGCTACCTCACAGAGGGGCTACCTCACAGAGGGGCTACCCCACAGAGGGGCTACGTCACAGGTGTAGCTGATGAAGAAGTGTCTTCTGCTCAGATCCATGATGGTTTTCCAGAAAATATTCTAACCCAGGTCTGTCTGTCTGTCTGTCTGTCTGTCTGTCTGTCTGTCTGTCTGTCTATCTATATGTCTATCTAAGATTTAAAGCTTAAAATAGCTTTAGATTAAACCGCAACATTTTCTTTTTTAAGACAGACATATCAGGTGCTCTCCTCAACCTACTGAAATGTGAAATGCTATAGACTATAAACTATAGTATCGCCCTTCTCAGCCAAGGCACAGGAGAGTAGGTTTTATCCAAGTGCCATGTCTCAGATTGGGACGCTGCAGTGTGGACTCCTGTGTGTGGAATAGTGGACCAGTTCTCCCAGATGGTTGAGTGGGTAGAGTGGGTATGGGAGTTTACCTGCCCAGTGCACGTGTGGATCTGCAGGAGACCTTTGACCTTGTAGAGGTGGGAGGAGCTTCAGGTACCTGCGCCTGTGAATCGCAGCTATAGTAGCCTTGGCCAACCATAGCTGTTTAGTACGTGAAAGGGGACAGAAATGCTTGAAACATCCGTATGAATGAAACCTTTGCTTTTTAAGTTGATAATGTGTACAATCGCTGTCTGGCTGGTGAAAGCAGTTCATTGATTTGAAAGCTTGTAGACGTCCTATTTAGCGAGCTAGCTCACGCCATCATTTAATGTCGCGGAGAAGGCAGTGGTTATGTAATGGGGTAATGCGGTTAAGTAATGTCCTTGAAGCTAAATTACAAACATGAAACTGTAAAACTTTAGTTTAATGTTAACTAATCTAAACTAAACTTGGTTTTCCAAATAAACCCAATTCATGATGTTGCATTCTGTGGTAATCTTAGTGCTAATCTAATTTAGATTGCCTAGTATATTAATCCAGGTTCATTTTAGAGGTAAATTGTGTGTGTGTGTGTGTGTGTGTGTGTGTGGGTGAAGGTGTGTGAGTGTGTGTGTGTGTGTGTGTGTGTGTGGGTGAAGGTGAGGGAGTGTGTGTGTGTGTGTGTGTGTGTGTGTGGGTGTGGGTGAGGGTGTGTGTGTGTGTGTGTGTGGGTGGGTGTGGTGTGTGTGTGTGTGTGTGTGTGTGTGTGGGTGAAGGTGAGGGTGTGTGTGTGTGTGTGTGTGGGTGAAGGTGAGGGAGTGTGTGTGTGTGTGTGTGTGTGTGTGTGTGTGTGGGTGAAGGTGAGGGTGTGTGTGTGTGTGTGGGTGTGGTGTGTGTGTGTGTGTGTGTGTGTGTGAAGGTGTGTGTGTGTGTGTGTGTGTGTGTGTGTGTGTGTGTGTGTGTGGGTGGGTGAAGGTGAGGGAGTGTGTGTGTGTGTGTGTGTGTGGGTGGGTGAAGGTGAGGGAGTGTGTGTGTGTGTGTGTGTGGGTGGGTGAAGGTGTGTGTGTGTGTGTGTGTGGGTGGGTGAAGGTGAGGGTGTGTGTGTGTGTGTGTGTGTGTGTGGGTGGGTGAAGGTGTGGGTGGGTGGGTGGTGAGTGTGTGTGTGTGTGTGTGTGTGTGTGTGTGTGTGTGTGTGGGTGGGTGGGTGAAGGTGTGTGTGTGTGTGTGTGTGTGTGTGTGTGTGTGTGTGGGTGGGTGAAGGTGAGGGAGTGTGTGTGTGTGTGTGTGTGTGTGTGTGGATGTGCCTTCGCTCCAGGACAGGATGGCAAAGCGGAGCGTAAAGTTGCATCGCTGCTATTGGTGGATAATTACACCCTTCTGACGTGCTCGTACGGCGTCTTCGGGACACACTTGAGTGGTTTGCAGCTGAGCGTGAAGCCGTTGGTTTGTGGATCATCACCCCACGAGTGTGAGGCTTTGGTGATCGTCCAGAATGACGTGGTCCATCTAGGCTGGGGCTGAAAAATCTCCTCAAAGTGGAGTTGAATGATCTGAGGGCCTCGGTGGGAAGAGCATTTGTGAGATTGAACATTTGTCAGGTGCAGATGCTGCAGTAATGTGGTCACTGTACCAGACTGTAGTGCTGAAGACCAGACCCCCCCCCCCAGCAATGGTCATAGGTGTTCTGGGTAATGATCGGAAGAACATTGTAGATGTTTTCTCTGCCAGCCAATGCAGAGCAGGTATGGCCCCATCAGGGGAAGACCCAGGACACGCCAGGGGGATTTGGGGATCCCCCCCAGGAGGAGCTGAAGGAGATGCCTGAGGACACACACACACCTGGGACGCTCTGTGTCCATGGCCCTGGGGTTGTCCTGGGATGAGAGGAACCTGAAATGCTGTATTCTAGTCCTACAGTATAAATCTCCTTATCGCTGAGCTACTGCAGTACGATCACTTTTGTGAGACGTTTGCCTGGGGACAAGCTGCGCTAATTACCCCGGGGAAGGGGAGTGGTCAGGATAACACTGCAGCAGGAACAGATGCCTTTCACCTCTGGAGAGGGCAGGATGGCAGGACTGGCGTTCCCTGCACGCTGGCGCCGCTCCTGTGGTCATTCACCGTCTCCTCTCTCTGCCCTCTTTATTTAGATCAGGCCAAAGTCACCATTTTTGACCAGACGGAGGTGAACTTGGTTTCGTTTCGCCGCACCATTTATCTGGCCATCCAGTCAAGGTGAGCACACACACACACTCTCTCTCTCTCTCTCTCTCTCTCTCTCTCTCTCTCTCTCTTACATACAGGTACTTAGACACGTGGCCCAAAGACAGTGCCATGCTTGCTGAGGAAATGAGAACGATTTGTAACCAGAAATAGTGGGTGTTGGTCGTTGGCGCTTGGTGCTGGTGTGTGTACTATACATAGAGATGGAGCAGACTGGGGGGTGGGGGTCCTTCAGCTCTGGTTAGATCAGCACCCAACTGGGACAGGAAGAGAGATGGCGGGAATAACAGCACATTTGCTTTCCAGGTCCAGACAAGACTGGGCGGCTGTCCCGGTGGCCCTGCATGACCGCGTGCTAATTCAGTTTTGGCACTGGGATAAAATCACATGTGTTGACATCGTGAAGCTGTATGGGGTCCAGGGGGGGGGTTGAGTGAGTCCAGCTGTAGTGAAGTGGTGGAGGAGAGAAGAGCGCTGATCTACCCAACCTGTGTGTGTGTGTGTGCATGCGCACGCTGCCAGCCCACGTGTGTGTCCACCTGCGTCCGTGTGTGAACACTTGTGTGCTGTGTGTGTGTGTTCGCGTCCTGACTGCACGGGACTGGGGCCCCGGGCTACAGATGCGTCCTGCTTTTGGTCGTCCTCTGGTGCAGAGCTGCGCTGAGTGTGAATGCTCTGCCCCCCTCCCCGCCTCCTGTGTGATCACATGACCTCGCGGCTGAAAGACCCATCTCCCTATCTGAGAGCTCTGCAGAGGACGGGAAGCCTACAGCAGACGCTCCACCTTCATTTAACCTGCTGCTTTGATGTTGGGCACTGTCTGCTCGCACCGCCTGCACCCCCACCTACCCGCCGCTTACAGACGGCCGCACTCACCAGAACACCACCACAGGCGGAGCCGTAAATCTTTAATTGCCTGTGGGGTTTGCTGGCCTCTTTAGACTATAAAGAGAAGAGGGTTGTGTGTGCTGGATCTGACTCGTGTGCGCTGGACGTGCCCCCCAGCCCTCTGGGTGAGCTCACGGGGCCTGTGTCCCAGTCGCAGCTGAACCTCTAGGGCCAATCGCATGAGAGGCAGCGTGTAGCGCTCAGCTCTAGAGCCCGTCAGACAGATCTGAAACACGAGAGCTCTTTGATTAGGTGATTCAGGGTTTTCAGGATTTGACCCTCTTCTCCTGGCTGAGCACTATATGACTTTTAATATTCTGAACAGCGAAAGTTCTTGGAGCTGATCAAATTTAGATTTTTGACCTGCTACAGCTCGAAGTAGAACAGGAAATAAATATTTTGATCATTAGCGAAGTAATTGAGCTGCTACTGACCGCATGCAAAATGCTGTAATGAGTTTTATTCAAATTGCATAATGAGTTTAATTAAAATTATGTAATGTGTTTGATTTAGTTGTTTAAATTTGGATAGAAGTAATTATTGACTCATTTTATGCATTGGGACTTCAGTCTTCACACACAAAACATATGCACATACACACGAGCGCACACACATCAAATACAACCACACATGCATGTACACATGAACACACACACACACACACACACACACAGCAGACGTAGCCACTTCTCCCAGGTGCACCCTAGTAGCAGTTGGTCCTGGTGTCTGGGCCCCAGTATTACGCCACAGGGGTTAGCGCGGGGTTAGCGCGGGGTTAGCGCAGGGTTAGCGCAGGGTTAGCGCAGGGTTCGCGTGGGGTTAGCGCTGGGTTTGTGCGGGGTTAGCGCAGGGTTCGCGTGGGGTTAGCGCAGGGTTCGCGTGGGGTTAGCGCAGGGTTCGCGTGGGGTTCGCGTGGGGTTCGCGTGGGGTTAGCGTAGGGTTAGCGCGGGGTTAGCGCGGGGTTCGCGTAGGGTTAGCGCTGAGTTTGCGCTGGGTTTGCGCTGGGTTTGCGCTGGGTTTGCGCTGGGTTCGCGTGGGGTTCGCGTAGGGTTAGCGCGGGGTTAGCGCTGGGTTAGCGTGGGGTTAGCGCGGGGTTTGTGCGGGGTTAGCGTGGGGTTAGCGTGGGGTTAGCGTAGGTTAGCGCGGGGTTTGCTGTGTTATGGGTTCAGCTCTACGGGGGTACTATCAGTTGTCACTACGCCTGTCTGCGTCTCGTCTGACCCCCCCCCGTTCACCACAGTAGACCTCCCCTGACCGGATGGCGAGATGTTGCCATGCCGACCATGATCACTGGATGATGATGCATCTACATGTCTTGGTGATGAATGCACAGTGGGCATAAAGTGTTGATATCACCCCCCTTGCTGGCTGTTCCTGTTGAACGGTGAGGGAGGCTGGTGTGAACCTTCCCAACGGCCAGATCCCCCATCCCCCATCTCACTGGTGCTCACGGACGGTCGTGTGCCAGACCAACAGGTTGCTGACTTGCTGTCCAACCGCTGTCCAAGACCTGGGAACTTATTTTAACCCCGTGGTGATGCAAATAAGCACATAATACATGAATATGTATTTAAATGTATGCAAATTGTACAATTAGGAGACGACCTGGACATTGGTCACCTCGGGCTGTAGATTAACCAAAGACAAATATACCGTTGTGTTAAAATGGTTTTATTTCCTCTTTAATTCTCAAACTGAAGGTATTCTGAACTGGCCTATGTGGTCTGCTACCCACAGCGCGCATGTGTGTGTGTGTGTGTGTGAGAGAGAGAGAGAGAGAATGAGACTGTGTGCATGACACACAGATGCTGAATTCTGAGAGAGTGCATGAGGGAGATGAGGGTTTGACCCCTGGAGGTCATTTGTCTGAAGGCCTCCTGCAGCACACGGGTCCTGCTGTTAGCGCAGCAGAAGAAACGTCTGGGTAGATGAGCCAGGATTCATTCTACCTGACCACGTTTAAAAACAAACCAGCCACTTTGTGGTGTTGGGACCACAGCTGCTCACTTCAAGACACACTAGGACCCAGGAGCAGCAGGCCTCTCCAGGGGGCGTTAGGACCCAGGAGCAGCAGGCCTCCAGGGGGCGTTAGGACCCAGGAGCTGCAGGCCTCTCCAGGGGGCGTTAGGACCCAGGAGCAGCAGGCCTCTCCAGGGGGCGTTAGGACCCAGGAGCTGCAGGCCTCCAGGGGGCGTTAGGACCCAGGAGCTGCAGGCCTCTCCAGGGGGCGTTAGGACCCAGGAGCAGCAGGCCTAGGACCCAGCCAGGCTGGTGGAGGCGGAGCCTAGCGAGCAGACAGGTGACCATGCTGCGCTCCAGAAAGGCTTAAGTGATGAGAGCCGCTGGCTAAATGCCCCACCAGGCTCCGCATGTAGCCCCCGTCCCCTGATACCCCACAGTGCGGCAGTGTGTTTGGGAGCAGGAGGTTCGGATAGATTCATGTGTTTCTCCTCTTTGCTTTGCTCTTCTATTTATTCATTTATTTATTTGCTTACTATTTTGGGCTCTTTTAGTAGCAATGACTGATTAGAGCAGAACTTTTTCACTCTTTTGTTTGTTTGTCATCCAGCCTAATGAATATTATAATAAATATTCTAATGAATATTCTAATGCACAGAGCGTCCATGTTGGAATTCGATGTTTGTCACCCTCTGTGAAGAAATGTTATCGGGCTTTGTTGGCAGTAACACCCCGTGATTCATATTTCATACGCATTTCATGTCATTGGGCCCACATAAGATATTAAATATGTGCATTTTAAATGAGGTTGATTTCCAGTTCACTTATGACAAATTATCATTTATTTATTTTTTTAGCTTTTGTAGCAGCTAATGGGTTTTTGGCCATTTTAAGGGGAAGACCGCACGGTGACTATCACAAATGTGCCCTGTGATATAGAACGTTAAGTGTTAAGTGCTAGCACCCTCTGTGGTGTGTGTCATGCTAACGGTGCAGGATGTTTGTGTGTTAAGTGCTAGCGCCCTCTGTGGTGTGTGTCATGCTAACGGTGCGGTGCTGTCTGGTGTTCTTTACAGCTTGGACTTCGAGGAGTGTGCGCACAAACTGATCAAGATGGACTTCCCAGAGAACCAGACGGTACGTGAGCAGCAGAGCTAGCCATGTCTCTCCCTCTAGGACACGCCCCTCAGGCCCGTCCTCCTGACCCTGCCCTCCTGACCACGCCCCCCTGGCTGTTTATGGAATCCTTTTAGATTAGCCGAAATATCAGTCTTC